>VZTB01013933.1:6095-46920 GCA_013397245.1 Thryothorus ludovicianus | reverse complement strand
CCTCCCAACCCAAACCCTTCTGTGATTTAAGGACGAAGGGGAACAAAGCGGTCCCTTTCACCTCCATCCCTCAGGGCGATTTCGGGTGTGGCAGGAGGACCGCGGCCCTGAAGCAGGAGAGGGGGGCAGGAGCTGTCACTGGGATGCGGAGCTGGAGCTCCCGGAGCATCCCCCGGGATCATCCGCGGACATCACAGGGATCCACCATCGGGAGCTGGAGCTCCCAGAGCATCCCCCGGGATCATCTGAGGCCATGGCTCTCCCGCAATAGCCTTGGACATCACAGGGATCCACCATCGGGAGCTGGAGCTCCCGGAGCATCCCCCGGGATCATCTGAGGCCATGGCTCTCCCGCAGTAGCCTTGGGCATCACAGGGATCCGCCACAGCTCATGAATTCTGGCTCTGCCACATTAGAGTGATGCTGTGTTATCCAGAAACACACTTCTGTGTGTCTTCATAGTAAAAACACTCCGCCAAAATTTTTTTCGGGGCCATTTTTGTCTCTGTCCATAGTTCAGATATTCCGCAATCCCGGTGCTTTTCACCAAGATTAGTTTAGAAATTATTATATGCAAAAGTACTGTTGAGGTACTGTTAATATGGTTGTGTCAGTCAGGTTTCCTTGGCCATCAGTCTGGATTCAATTAGTGGCTACAGAGGCAGGAGGAAGGTGAATTTTAAATGCAGCTCCATAAATAACACCCCACTGTTTAAAGTTCGCAGAGATTCACTTCCAAATATCCCTGACCCCATGAACTAATTAGATCCATCACGTTGCCTGGGATGTTCCCCGAACCCCTTTTATTGGTTGCAGATGACTGCCCAAGCCCTCACATTAACAAAAGTAATTTCCTACTTTGTGATTTGGTGCTTGGTTTCTTAACTGAGCTTTAGAGGAAGACAAGGTGTGCAGAAGACAAGTCACAGTTTTTCTGTGATCGGCTGATTAACCGTGAGTAAATAAGCAGGACATGGGATGGGACAGAAGAGGGCACTCTGACCCTTAAAATACAAAAAATCTCAGCACTGAGCACACCACTCCTCAAGTTTAATATATATTTTTAATGTTCTTATCCCTTATGTAAACACTATTAAAAAGGTAGAATAATATTTTTCAGGAGGTGAGGAATTATCATGTAGGGATAATTCCAATAACTTAATGGTGATCAAGGAGATAAAATAGCTGTAAGGAGATATGTGGGCTATGACTTGGAAAACTGCTGATTTGTAGCTCTCAGCTGTCTTTAAAGAAGAGAATTGGATGTTTCAGGGTCAGGGAGCCACTTTTAACTCCCTGACTGACCACTGTGTATTGCAGGCTAACAAAACCATTTTAATGGTCTGGAACTGCCCTGAGCTCAGGGCTTCCTAAGAGAACTTCACTTTCCTTGAGTGCCCTACAGGGCCCAGAAACTTGCCCCTGTGTGTTTCCAAATTCCTGTGTGGGTTGTTGAGGCACCCTGGCGTCAGGACACTGGACCATGTGTTATTGGGTCTCTTTTTTCAGGAACAGCTTTCTTGAGTTTGAAATACAGAGGCAAGACACCTTGAGTTTCTTTATTCTGTCACAGCAGACAGAGTAGGAGAAGGGCTGCCTCCCTACTCCTCTTGCCTATATAACAAAATCTATGAAAATATGGATCACTTTACAATCACTGGAATAGGGTAAGGTTCGTAAATTAAAGGCTTCACTGTTCTCAGGTGATATAACAAAGGAGGGCAATGAAGATGCTGAAGGGCCTTGGGGGGAAACCATGAGAGTGGCTGAGGGCACTTAGCTTGTGCAGCCTGGAGGAGACAGGGGAGACCTCATGGCAGCTACAGCTTCCTGGTGAGGAGAGAGGAGAGGCAGAGAAAGATCTATTCTCTGTGGTGACCAGTGACAAGACCTGAGGGAATAGCCTGAAGTTGTGTCAGGGATGGTTTAGGTTGGATATTAGAAAAAGATTTTTCAACCAGAGGGTGGTTGGGCACTGTAACAGGCTCCCCAGGGCAGTGGTCACAGCACAGAGCCTGACAGAGTTTGAGAAGTGTTTGGACAATGCTCTCAGGCACAGGGTAGGCTTGATGTTCCAACTCAGCTTATTCTTTGATTAACTTTGGTACTTCTCTGAATTAATTCTGAGTTGAACATGTTTCTAGTCCCTCCTGCCCAATCCTGGGGAAGCTCACTTAAGGTTCCTTACTACTCACATCTCACTTTCTTTGGGAAGAAAAGCAGGATAGGTAGAAAATAGTGCTTAGCCTGATCTATAGAAGTAAGATGTGGCCAAGATCTTCCATTAAATGTCATCCTTCATGTCAGTGTCTCTGAAGTCTCCTCCGTTGTTTCAACACCCTTCTTGAAGTATTTGTTTCAAAACTGAACATGGCAGTTCAGCAGTGCTCACAGTCACCACAAACACCCTCAGTTATCCAGCTGGACAAACTGCCACCTCCAGCCTATTTCAAACCCAAATCTCTTTTCAGTGTCTTCCTCCCTTGATGTGTCCTTGCAGATGTATTAGTAGTCAACAGATCCTCTCCCAGGTCAGCAGAACAAATGATCCCTCTTTGCACTCCCTTGCTAAAGATTTCACTGAACAATGGTCCTGCTCATTAGAGGAAAAAAGGCCAATATTTAAGGAGGAAAGAGACCTTGTATTTTGCTCCCCACATTCTTTGTCACTCTGAGCCATTCATTTTTCATTTCTGTTCTGTTTCTGTTATAACAAAGCCTGAAGAACAGACCTTCTCACCTTTTCAGAACACATGCTGCCTTTTGGAGATAAGGGTGAGGTGCACATTTCTGCGGTGGAGATGCCCAACACATTGGACCAGCCTGGACTGATCTGCTTACCTGGATTTAAGCTGCTCATGTCCCCAGAAAGGCAGTGCTTCAGTCCCAGCAGCACCAGGATCAGGGCTGTCAGTATCACCTTCCAAAACAGTCTGCACTGCAGCCTGAAATCCCAGACATTTCCTCTGCACACCTGAAGCCCCATTGCAGCAGCCCCAGCACAGCTGTCTGTGGTGTGTCAGAGGGTGTGAAGGAGGGAGTGAATTTTCACGTTGCCCAAGGGAACATGGATGTCTTTTTATAGGAAACACAGCAAGAAGTGGTAACACCTGCTGTTATTATTACTGTGTCTCAAAACAAAAAGAGGTACCTGCAAGGGGCTAAGCTGCTCTGGAGATCTGGTTTGTTGTCCATTATTAGGGGTTGAGAAGAGGCAGCTGGATGTCCCCAGATTACAAAAGAAATGGAACTGGCTCATGAAGGGCCTCTCCACCTCCTCTTTTAGCTAAATTGTGCCCTTTTCAGAACACCTCTCAAGCTGTTTAGAGCTGATCCACCACCCTAGCAGCGGCTCGTGGAACAGACATAGCTCCTTTCAGACTGTCCAGAGGTATCTGAACCCTTCAGGCTCTCTTGCAAACCTGTGTCAGCAGAGACACAAGGCTATGCCTGGATTCCTCTGTGTCCTGTTTATCCCAGATACCAAAGCAGCTCCATAAGCTACTCTGGAAAGGTTTGAGAATAGTGGATTTTATTAGAACCCCTAAACAATCTGATGTAATTTAATGAGATGTGAGTTGCTGGTTAACTTAAGGTGAGTTGACCTAGCTGAAAATAGTCAGAGAAATCCCAAAATGTTGCTTAAAATAACCTCAGGTGGCAGACCGTTCTGGATGGAGCAGCTGCTCACTAAGGTGGCCACAAAACATCCACAATTACATTTTTTATCTTACTGTAGAGCAAGCAAAGAGGAGAGGGGGAGCTGTTCTCCAGACACAGCATCCCAGCACTGAGCTCAGGAAAGCTATGGACTGGAAAATGTTCTGCTCATTCCCTGCAAACAGCCCCGGGCCTCGGCTGTTTCGGAGCGTGCATCCTGCTGGAGCCACACGCAGTTAACCCTGCCAGGCCAGGGCGTGTCCTCCCCTCTGTGGTCACACCTGCCCCTCTGAGCCCGAGGCTTCCAGAGGGCTCCTGGCAGCAGGCACGGCTTCTGTGGCACATCACTGCTGTGTTCATGTACACCTATGCTCTTCCATTTCCTTTTGCATTTGTTGCATTCCAGCCCTGGAGGGCAAATTGTTATTGTATAACCTGTGTGGGAGAAGAAAAAAAACAAACTGTGTGGCAATGACTTCTGTCAGGGTGCAGGGGATATATGAAATGTGAACTGGTCTGCTTTGCCAGTGCCTCAGTAGGTATTGGCTCTGGGTTCAGAGTCAGAAGTGTCTTTAAATTCCTCTTGGAATCTGTGATGTTTTCAGATCATTGAGAATTTGAGCTGCGTGGCTTTGTAGTTTTTCTTAGGTCTTTTGCTCTTGATTATGTCCCCATTCTTCTTTGATTATAACCCTGCTCAGAAATCAGTTTCCTCTAGGATGCCTGACATCCTTACAGGGTACAGAAGGGACAACACTGGCTGATCTCTGCATTTATAAAACACTGATTCTCCTAATTTTCTGATTTACTAAGAAATTTTAAAGTGGAATTGTGTCTAATATGGAAGCATTTGTTGAAATGAATCCACTAACCCAATAATCTGTGTAGAAGACAAGTATATAATTGCTTTAGAGGTTAAAAGAGTGAGTTGTTTTGAGTTTGGATAGTTATGAAGAGTGTGTGACAAAGTAAGATTAAGTTCAGTAAATAACCCAGAGGTCTTTCTCTTAGGCAGTAAATTCTTGGGTTCTGTGTGGGTCCAGATGCCAAGGGGTGTCCTTGCCTCTGAGCTTCTATAGCCTGAGTGATGGAGGCTGAGTTCTGGAGCCATTTTACAGAAAGCTGCCCCAGAAATACTGTTAAACAAACAATGACGAGTCCAGGCAGCTCCTTCAAGGCTTATCTCAAACTGAAAGACATGCCTTGGGTTGGGAGCATCTACCTCATCCCAAAAATTGGAGGTCTTGTCCTTCAGAAAGAGTCTGGAACACCTTGAGAACATAAAGAGACCACCGATGTCCCCCTCCTGTTTCCTGAGATGCTAACAAAAATCCCAATTGAAATGAATTATGAAAGAAATCCCATTCATCTTGAAAGGCAAGTGTAATCTAAAGACTGATGAGTGAACTCCCAGGTACCTTTACATTTCATAGAGTCAATATTTGTTCTTTCTCCATTTATAACCCCATTACTCTCTCTAGGTGGGCAGGAGATTTCAAGGGGGACCATTTGTTTGTCTTGATTAATGCATTAATGCTGGTGGTTTGTCATAATAAATTATATCTACTATCTCAACCTCCATATGCAGGAGGAAAAGCAAGTAAAAAATTTATCATCAAATTGCTCAAAGTTGCTGCTTCTCATTATTTTTAACAAAACCCAATCAACTTCTGCTCATCATTATTGTGTGCCTAGTAACCTGAAGAGAAAATGTCTCTTATATCCTTTGTTTTGCAAAAGCCTTTTAGAAATCATGACATTATTTTCCGCTGCACTGGCTCAGCTATGTCAGTACTGTTGTGTGAAAATAGGTGGGAGAGAGAAACTGCTGCTTTGTCTCACTTTGCTTCCCTCTGTACTTGCAGCAGGGCTTTCACCTGAGAATTGGGCTCTACAGGCTTTGTGTCTCTGCCTCTTCCACCACAGAAGCAGCAGCAGCTCTGGACACTGGCTTCTTAAACCAGCTGAAGAAACTCTCAGCTCTCCCAGTTATTCACAGTTATATACCTTTTGTGGCAATCTTCTTTGGGTGAAAACCAAAATGCCTCAAATCAGGCTCCTTTTAGTGGACAAAGCTGCTTTTCCTCTGCTGTCAGAATGTACATTTTACAGAAAGAGCATTAGGTGGAGATGAGCTGTTGTGCTGTGTCAGGATAGATTCAGTGAACTGAAAAAAAATTGTTTTACTTTTCACTGTGGGAAAGGAGAAGGGAATTTGGTTAGTTAGGCATGTCCAAGATGGGGTTGGCAAGTGAAGCAAGAAATTTACAGCAGTAATAAATATAAGAGGTCCTCCATGGACAACAATGCCTGAGACTGAGAATGACCAGGGAAGGGCTGTGCATGAAGCAGCACCCAGGGGATAAGTGCAGGACAGGGCAGAGCACAGCACCAGGGTGTTGGGCAGGGAAAGGCTGGGAGGATAATGATGGCTTGTCAGTCTTCACAAGGGGCTTGTTCAGCAAAAACTGAAAAGGTTTTGGAATCTAAATGGGGTCTAGCCTCTTTTTTCCTCTGCTGAGGTGTTTCCGTGGCAAGTTAATTGTGTTAGAAAAGCCATTTTTTATACTTATTTTATGTAGTCTCTGGATGCCTGCAGCCACTAAGCTATGACCATACACACACAGCTCTGCATATAACACTGCTGTCATCCAGACAATACCCAGCCTCTGACATTTGCAATCTCTTTTAACAAAGCTGTAAAAACTGTAAAGTTTCCTTCCTTCCTCTGCATCCTTTGTAGCTGGTGTGGTGAGTAGCATCACTGCATTAGATATCAGTGATGTGTACCAGGTGCAGAGAGACAATGACTCCAGCCAAATTTCAGCATGAGCTTTCTGCAGTGGGAAGCATCTCTTGCCCAAGAAGCAAGTTAACTGGAGTTCCCTGATGATAGTGTTGTGGCTACAGAGTGTGGAGATTTGACTGTCTTGGGCTTCAATGCCCTTGTAAATTCCTTGGGTTGTTTTAGATGACACAGTCCAGTGCTGTCTGCACTGCCCAGCACACCTGGACTTTGTCACTGGATAGTCTCTTGGGACCACTGTGAAAAAAATACCTGGTGATATTATTGGCCTGAGTACTAAAATGCATGTGGAAGCATATGGTTGCTCTTGAAACAGCCCTCTCAAATGGAAAAGATTTCAAAGAGGAAAGGAAAATGTATGTTTAAGTGCATGTGAAAGGAGGACACAAACCTGTTCTTGCAAATGGCAGTTGTAGTCCATTGTTGAATTTGCACTGATTCCAGTGAAATTGCACTTGGGATTTATTTTCCCTATTCAGCAGAAAAGCATTTCCTCTGATTCCATTTGATTTTTTACCAGTTTGTGATCTGTGAGCCAGAGGTTTTTTGTGTAATTTGCAGTCTGTACAAAACCAAAGGAAATACCCTCTGCTCCACGGCAATGATAGATCTGAGGTGAAAGCTGATCTATCCAAGTTATGTTGGAACCAGGGAAGCCAATAAGGGTTTTTCATTGACTTCTCCAGATCAAATTTAAGCACAGTCTAAGCTGAATTCTCCTGAAGGAGTGGTCTGTCCTCCTGATCACTGTAAATAGGTGTGAGCACAAACACATAGAAGCCTGGGCTGTGGCTGTGCTGGAGTCTGGAGGCTGCAGGATGCACTGTCATTCCTGGGCAGCTCTAATCAGGCTTGCCAGGGTAGCAGAAGGAGGAGATGCTCTAGCACTGGCACACAGTCTGCTCTGGGGTTATTCTTACAGTTCTCAGCCCATGCCACTGTGTCTTCACCAAGGATGTTACAAACTCCTGAAACACTGTTGGGTCTCTTAGAACACATTATCTAATTGTGGTCATGCTATCAAAGTCCAAACCATAATTCCTTCCTGCCTATTGGGAATGGCCAAAGCTTCTGCCAGCTCCCAAGCTATGCTCAGAAATGCTCTGAATGCCAGGTGGCCTGGGTCAAAAGCAAACCAAGGACCACTTCAAAATGTGAATGACAGTGCCTGTGTGGTTCAGCCTATTAGAATAGAGGTGGATTTTATGAAAAGGCTTCATGGCAATGTTTGGAAACAATCCTTTTTGTGGGAAAGGTCTCTGGCAACAAAAATGGCTTTTCTGGTGTAAGTTATAACAGTAGTTACTGAAAGGACGGGCTATGTGTAGAGGATGTGTGCTCATGAGGGGCAGAAGAATCTGGGGGAATGCTGAAGTACTCTCTTGTTGTCCCAGATGCTAATGCCTTTGCACGCCCTCAGAGGTTTGGGATAAATGCCCATGGTATCATTTTAAGGATGAATGTTGAGATTATTCCTATTTTTTATCAAATAACATCATAGCATGTTACTCCCACAGGACAGGCAGAGAACATCTAGACAAGTTAATCTGAGAAACAATTCTGATTCCTGTGGAAATTAAGGCAAATATAAATTATTTGTGAGGGTTGTAGTAAAACAAAAGGGAAGAACCTAGCGGAGATCCAGATTAAAAGGGGTCTGTAACCTGAAGTGACTCATGCCTACATAGCAGCAGGATTGAGACAATTATCCCTTGATTATCATAGGTGAGATAATAGGAAAAACATACTGCTGCTCACATTGAACCAGCTGGGATGTCTCTGCTCTTCAAAGCCAAGACCATCGAGGTCAGAGATAGGTATCTTCAGGTGTCAAATTCAGCCTCTCATCTAAAGAGCACTCCCAGAGAGCTATTGAATATACTCATGGGAACATAGTGGTGGAAAATAGTAAAGCCAGTACCTGCCATCAGCCAATTAATAGAGAAATCTACCCAGAAAAACTGTAGGAAGAGGACTCATGAGTCAGGTCAGGGGGAGAACAGTTTCACTTTAGAGATATCAGAAAACAGTGCAGGTGCTGAAGATCTCAGTGAACTTGTCTCTTTAAACCTTTTTGTGACTTGCAGTGCAGTACAAAGACCAAGATGACTCCAAATTCCTGTAGTTCCAATACAGTGATTAACTCAAGAACATCCTGTGCACAAGGTACCTGCTAAACTAAACTGGATATGCTGATCCCAGAAAAATCACCAGACTGCACAGTAAACTCTGACACAGAACATGGAATCAGTGTAATAAAGAAAATGCCAGCTGAGAGAGGTTTCAACACCAGTTACTTGGTGAGACATGTGGAGAAACTTTTCAGCTTTTTTGTGAATCCCTTTGTAGTCTCCAAATACTTTGCTTTTGACCTTTTCATGCATTGGAGGATTTTGCACCATTTTGTTCAGTGTTTCCCTATGTTTCAGTGGGATAAGTGCATCACTTGGGGATTTTGTTGTACACAGAATTTTGTTGAAGCGCTACCCGCACTTGAAACCTGTCCCAGTATGGAGCAAAGTCTTCCAGGTTTTATGTTCATTTTGTAAACTGAAGTGATTGAGTGACACAAAATATGAAAACTTCAAAGGCTTTTCAGTTTGAATATTCTGCACAGCTGTTGTTTAGCATTGAATATGGAGAGAGAGGAGGATTTTACTTGTGAGATACTTGGTGTTGTATTGCAAAACTGCATTATGTGAAGTCCTCTGCCTTCAAATTGATGAAAGCAAACAGTGCTTACTTCCATGAGTAACACCATCTGTTTCCATAAGACAGTCTTAGGGGAAAGATTAAGAAAAAAAAGAAAAAAGAGCTGTACTCTGCTGGGAAACGTTGCTCTTTTATATTGAAGTTCTGACCACCCAGTTTTCATATATATTTCTGTAGGTATAAATGCACATATACTTTGTTATTAATTTACATTCATTTAGAAGGAATGTGGCCAAGTGGAAAGAGCTCTGGCTGGACTTAAAAAGTATTTAATATTTTCTTATCTCTGTCAATTTCCCCTGGCTGACCTCAAGTATTGACCTCAAACGTATGACTGTTCTTCGTCCATGTGTGAAGTGGCAGAATGAAACAGAGCCTTTTGGAGAAGGCTTTGAAACCTTATGGAAAAAACAGTAAGAAATGAGCAATGTTACTAGGGTTATAAAGAAAGACTAGTCTCATAAAACTTCTACTAACAAATCTGCTTGTGACTCTGTAAATAAACAGGGCTTCAGTCCTACATCTGATTCTCTAGCTGAGAGCTATTCCTGGTCCAGCTCTTTTACTGACCAGCCTTTGGCTGTTGAAGGTGATAACAGCAAAGAAGAGATCAATGGTGCCAGGTCAGTAAAAAGTAGGAAAGCATTACCAAAAATCAGTCCTGGAAGGAAGCAAGATCAGCACAAAAGCACATAAAGCATTAAACTGGGAATTAGCTTAACTGGGTCCATTCCTGATTGCCATTTATGACCTGGGTAATGTTGAGGTTACAAAACTGAATGACAGATTACTTCCTTTCTCACTGCCTCAGTTTCCCCAGTTGCAGTTGTATTTAACTGCACTTTGGGAATTTGCATGCATTCAGATATTAAAGTTTTTTGTGCAGCAGGAGGAGAGGATCTGCAAGAGAGGAGCATGGGAGGAGAGAAAGATGCTCTTAAGTAACACAGTCAAAAAGGAGGACTGAGGTACAGTTGTTGAGCATCTCAGAGAGACTTCTCCAGAGTTAATCTGTGGAGGGCAAGAGACCAAATATAATTCCTCCAAGCTAAGATGTAATGCTGGATTGCATTGGTAGTGGCCTATTCCCACTTCTGGGTGGCATCAGGGACAAGGGATCCAAGAGAATGTGTGTCATTATATGTGCTCTTACCTGTCCCCAGAGAGGTATTTGAAGGCATGGATGGATTTCAAGGGCTGTTACTCCTAAAAGTAAAGTTCCATTTTGGTGTTGCCTTGATTCATGTTTACCCCATGAGACTGTCCATGACAGACATCCTTTATCTGTGCTGTGCTGGGACAGGTGGCCTCTTTGCCTTCCAAACACAGCTGATGTTCCCACATGCCCCAGGGAATAAGGGCATTATGGAGATGGGCTTTAACTGAATTGTCTGTTTCTCAAAGGCCAATTTTTCTTTTTTTTTTTCTTTTTCTTTTTAGAAAGAGTTGCTTTCTTCTTTCCTTTTGGAAGGTATCTGTACAGACTTACTTAAAAAAACGCCCTTAGAGGACAGGACACTGATGTAAACTTCCTCCCTTTTGGTTTTACTTTATTCACAATACCCCAAAGGGCTGCTCAAGAACACTGCCCATGTTTAGCCCTAAACTCTTTGTCACCAGAAGTGTTTTTTTTTTTCTTCCCTATATACTGAGTCAGCCAAACCTAATTACCCTTTAATCAGTAAAATCAACACCTGCTAACAGGGTGGGCTCTTTTCAGCAAATAGTGCTTCCCTTTTCCAGAGGCTGATAAATTTCCAGGGGTCCTATTGTTTCTTTGTCCTGCTGATAAGGAGCTTTGACTGATAATCTGGTAATGGGTATGGTTATCTCATGTCTGTAAGACAGCAGTGGTGAATCTTCCTCTTGGCAAGGGCAGCAGAACTAGCTGAGACAAGAATTATACATACGTAGATGCCAGGAGGCAAATCTCCTGGTATTTTCTCTTTAAAACTTAGGTGAACCCTGGAAAAATATGGGTCGGAGAGGTTTGGCAGGTGGGATTAAAGCATCAGATGAAATAAAGAGTGAGGCAGCCTGGAGAATTGCATCAGGTGAATTGGAGCCTTCCTTTGACTTGCAGAGTGAGCAGTGCTCAGTGAGCATCCAGGGCCGTGCTGCTTGGAGATCAAAGTAATTGCTGTGGAGGGAGCCAGGGCTCCTGGGTCTCAAGGCCAGGTTGGATGGGGCTTGTAGCAACCTGGGCTAGTGGAAATATCCCTGCCCATGGCAGGGGATTGGAATTGGATGATTTTTCAGATCCTTTCCAACCCAAACCATCCCATGATTCTATGAAAACCTCAGGTCTGGATCTGCTGAAAAACCCTCTGTTGAGTTTGACAGAGGATAGAGGGGTCCAGTGGGTTAGAGGGAGCCTGACATGGCTTTCTACTGTCAAAAGAAAGGAGAGTTTTGGATATGTGGCTGATACCTCCCAGTCCTGCAATGCCATCCAGGAGGGTTTGTTCCGTGTCCTGTGCAAAGTCTCCTCCACGGTAGGATCACTCTCAACAGGGGACACAGAATTTTCCTGTCACCAGTCTGGCAGGACACTTCTGCTCACTCTGATTTCAGCAGCAGCTACAAATACCCATCATACCAGAAACCCATGTGAATTCAGGTGCTTTGTTTTGGGCTCCCTCCTTTGAAAACTGCGCTCATCCTTCTGTCTGTCTGCACCGGAGAGACAAGAGCTTTGCATATCTAATCAACAATAGCTGGGCTCCTCCAACGCAGCCCCCCGTGCACCCCTTTCCCCGACTGCCCCCCAGCAGCTCGCAGTGCCACAGCTGGACAGCTGCGCTCCGGCAGCCTGCAGCGAATTTGGGCACGGAGGTGGCTCTTAGGACCCTGGGAACTCCGCCAAGGCTCAGGTGGGTCTGTCTCATTCGCCAGCCGGGATTCATTCACTCCCGGGATGTGTGTGTGTGTGTGTGTGTGTGTGTGTGTGTGCCGAGTGCTTTTCCTTCCCCGCCGCTGGCTGCGAGCCTTCCAAGCAATGGGACTGACGCTGCTCTCCGGGCAATGAGCGCTGGCCAGGGGCAGGAGCGGCTTCCCTTTCCTCTGGAGCAAAACGAGCCGTGAGGACACCTAAGGATGTGCTGCCCAGGTGTGTTTCCCACCTCCACCTTCCTCCTAGGACTCGTGTGCTTGACAGCTTTCAGCAACTTTGCCAAGACTTCTGCAGACTTCTCAGGTAGGGAGAAGCGCCGATCCTCTCTGTGCTGCTCATGCATGGGAGCTCTGATTCCAGTGCTCAGGAGCAGCTCAGGGAAAGGGGATGTGAGCAAATCTGGAATTGTTATGTGGGGAGCAAGTTTAATCTTTTAAAAATAAGCCAAAGATGAAAAGTATCTTCTGTAAGAGGATTTTGAGTTTCTTAAAAGCCTTTCTCAGTAATTAGCAAAACTGTTTCAAAAAAGTTAGTCTGACCAACTTTGGGAACAAGAAAGAGAACAGTGTTAGCTTGTGTAAGTTTGTAGCAGGAGTGATATTAACATGGGTAAGTTTTTAGCAGGTTTTGTGCTGTGTTTCTCACAGGAATGAAAAGAGGTGAATGAGGAGACTGGGAGGGTTTAGGATGTAAATTAAAGCTAACACAGCAAGCCTAAATTATATTGTAGTGGGCCAGATTCCCTCCTCTTAACATACAGCTCCTGATTGTTGCAAAAGCTCCCTGAGCTGAGATAAAAGGGGTGCATGCACAGAACAAATTATATTCTGAGACTGTGTTTTCTTAAGCTGCAAGAAAAAGTGTCTAATTTATTAATACTTTCTGAATCTAAAAATGTTGATAGCACTTGTTTTGAGTTGTACACAGCAGATAATTACCCAGCACTTTGAAAGTCTGGAGTCCCATGTAAGTTTTGTAACTCTATAGCTGCATTAGTCACATTAAAATTATGTTTCTGCTTCTGTTCTTTCTGGATGTGCATGTGGATCTGAGAAAACATAACAGATTTCATTTTGCATCTTCAGCAGGGCTGATCAGTTTGCTCGGTAGTGCTCAGTGAGGGCCACTTTTCTTTTAGGATATTGGTTCTAATTTTGGGTCTTAGTGTGAAGAACTAACCTGGCATACTCTTTAGGGGTGTTTTGCAGAGCTCTTGTAATGGATAAGAGTTGCCAATTATAGTTTGCTGTTGAAAAAGTGTCATTTGCAAGGGCTGAACCTCACTGGACTTGGGTTTCAACATATCCCAGCACTGCTGCTCACTGCCTGGGAGTGCATGTGTCTGTGTGCTGTGAGAAATTTGTGTTAGAAAGGAGGAGCTTCTGATGGAGGGTGGGAGAAAGAATATATACAGTAGCTGGAAGCCTTAATGTGAATTGAAGGGGGCTGGCTTGCCTGTGATTCAGTCTCTTTTTGGGGCACATCAGTCCTAGGGGCTCCATTCAAGGCAGATCTGCCTCTGAATGGAAAGGACTGAGGCATTGCCCTGTTTCTCATGTGCTTTTATGCTTTTCTTGGCACTGAACTTTCTCTGGGCTCCTGCTTGCAAGCAAGTTGATGCAGAAGGGGTGCATGGAGCAGGCATGATGGGAGCAAAAGCTGCAACGGGGAGAGGAGGTGTCTTTCTGAAATGTAGATAAAGTTTTCCCAGCCAGGCCAAATTGCCAAGTGTTAAAATGTGTACAGGTGTCCCAGGGCAAAGGTGCTTTACATTGTGTTTGTACAACATAGCTGGAACAGTGGAAGGAAATTTGATAGGCTTCAGTGGTGCTGGCAGGGGGAGCAGATGCTGTTCTTTAAAAAAATGGGTAGGAAGGTTGCTCGTAACAATAGCAACACAAAAATGTTTTCTGTAGCATCCAACTGAACTGTCATGCTTTGGGAGAAGAGGGGTGGCTTATACCCCTGTGCATGAGTGTGGCAAGGCTGTACTCTGAAGTAGGGTCTGTAATCCCAAGAGCACAACCTCCCATGAGTTTTCAAACTGTTGAAACCTTCTGCCAGGTCCAACCTATGTTTTCTGATAGCAGGCTTGGCGAATGTCCCCAGTCTTGTTGGACTGACTGTACCTTGCAGGACAGGAAACATGATTTGCTGCAGGAAAGGGCTGTACCCAGTGTGTAGCAGCTCAAATATAGTTTTGTAAGCTCAGGAGTTGAGTAACCACGAGATAAAAGGGTATAGGAAAAGGTACAGCATTTCCCAAATAATAAACACCTTGTGCTTTCCCAGCACATATTGCACTGACCCCATTCACCTCCCTCCAATGCAAGAGGGTTTGCACCATGTCCCTCCCTGAAGGAGCAGCAGCCCAGGTAACTCTTCCTGCCTGATGGAGCATCTTGTTTGTCACTGCTGTCCCTAGAAGTGCATTGTCAGCTGGCTTAAGGAATGGAAGGGGGACAACTTTCCAACATTATTTGACTGTTATTGTTTCTGGCCTGTTACACACTTTTCTATACTTCAGCATGTTCTGAATTCTTTTCTGGCATGACTGGAATTGAGCAGGTGAACATCTTTGGGGAAGACTTACAGCTTTACTGTATGCCATCCCACCTAGGGGTGGTGCATCCAAAACATAAATGTCTGCACCCCAGGGAGATGAGTGGGTTTGTACTGGGTATAACTGCTGAGGAATGTAAATTGCTCAGCAGTAATGCCCAATTGCTTGCTGTGATCCCACAGAGGTTTCTGCAGCAGTTGGTGCTTCAGGGAGATAACTCTTTGGAATGGAAAGGCCTTTCCAGCTTGCAAATGAGTAGCTGTACTGTCCAGAGACCATGGCTGATGCTCTTTGGGGAAGAATGGGAATTTAAAACTCGGTCCTGTAGACCTTGTATAGCAGCAAAACCTCTCTGGCTTCTCAGCTTGGTTACACTCAGCATTACCCAGGTGCTGCTGCTGTCATGGCTGTGTGGTGGTGGCCAGAGTGTGTGGATCCAGGCCTGAAAGGAAAGCTCAAGGACAACCAGTCTTGAGCTCTAAGCAGATCATAAGTCACCAGCACTGACCTGACTCTCATGCTGCAGCTCTGCAATAGGGCTGGATAAAAAACTTACCAAGATCTTCACACTCAACCACATCCCAGTGCTCCCAGTACTCTCCCACTGGCTGGGTCTTCAAGGGATGTGTCTCTCAGCTGCAAGATTTCATTTTTATGTAGGTTATGGCAAGACACATCCTGAGAAGGTGCCCAGAGATGTGTTTAACTGAGTCTGAGCTCTCACAAGAGAGCACAAGCAGTGCTGGTGGGGATTTCTAACCCCTGAGCACACAGTCTCACACTGGGGCTCCATCCCTCCTGTTTGAACAGCTCAAACACCACAACCTGAACATGAACAGTGCATGTCCTGCTGGGGACTGGTGCAATCTGAGATGTAAGAATTTAAATTCCTTTCAAGTGAAGTATTTGAACTATGTGAAGAGTTTTGAAGCTGTTTTCTTTAATAGTTCTTTAAACATTGATGTTTGCAGCAGGGTGTGGGGGTAGGAAGCAGATCCTGAGGGAGAGAATGGGGTTATCAGGCACTTGCAGCCACTTCTTAAGATGATCTGGACTTTTTCTCTGCGGCTGCTTGTAGAATGGACTCTTGGTTTAATCTCATTCTGTGATCTGTTCTTGTGCTCAGGACTGTTTGAAGGCTTAGAACCTGCTGTCTTGATGTGTCACTTACCCTCCATGTTTAAGGTGATACTTGAAGACTGTGATGAGGTGTGGGGTAAGAATCTGATCTTTTGAATCTCTGTACATTAATAATAAACCCCTAGACTAATCTCAGTATCAACAATGAATTCTCCAAAATCCTTGCTGTTTGATCAAACTTCACCTTTGTTTTACTCCCTTTCTAATTTTAGTGAGAGTCCAAGACAGAGCAGTGCCCTTGCCCTGCCAGGGGAAGCTGTGCCATAGCTCCTCTGCATGGGCTCAGGGAGGCAGTGATCCATGTGCAGAGCATAGGCCTTGTTCCTCAGAGGGACAAGGTTAATGAAAATGGGGCCAAAAGTAGGCTTTGCTGCTAAATTTAAATGCAGGAATTGAAAGCTTTGTCGACAGCTATTGCTCATATCCTGTGTGCTCTCTCTGCTCAGCCATGATGTTCCTATCTCTGAAGCTAAGTCATGCAAACACATGTTGAATTTTGCTCTGCCCACTGCTGCCAAGGTGACCATTTAACTTCCAGCTGCATACCTGCAAGGAATTAAACTTGTTATCATGCCGTGCTCCAATTCTCCTCAAGGATTTTCCCATTCATTAGCTGATTTCAGGCATTGAGCAGAAGGGTAGTGGCAGCAGATCTATGTGATTGCCAGGAGTTTCATGTTTTAATGGAGACAGGTCCCTCCACTACTGCAGAAAGGGTTGTGAACTCAAGCATTTACAGACATCAGAGAATCCACTGCAAGGCCTGAGCCAAAAAACTTAGGTTTCTAGGCATGGAAGCAGCTTGGCTGGGAGCTCGTGCCTTTTCTGACACAGGAGAACCCAGCTGAAAGAAAAACCAGCCCCTTTAGTGCTGCTCCCCTTGGGCCTGCTTTAATGTTTATGTTCTTTACATTGGATTTTGGCACAAGCTGGATGTGAGCAGCACTTTGCTGCAGGGAGCTGATCTGGCATTGAGCCAGATGAATAATGATAACACCCATCCACACCCTGCAGGTGAGCCCTGGGGAGCTCATGGAACCTCTCCCTGGAGGCCAATCTTAGTTTTGAAAGCATAAAGATTTTTTTTGTTGTTGTTTTTATTATTGTTGGTGGTTCATTGGTTTTTTTTAGTTTTCCCCCAAGGATATCAGGTTTCAAGTGAAAGCTGCTCTTGCCACCTCCCTGCTAATTGGCTCAGTGTGTTTGTTTGAGTGATGAGGCCTGGAGTTGGGGAGGGGAGAGGCACTTCTCCCTGATTGCATTTAATCTGTCCATAATAAAGGCAATTTGTTTGACAACTCCATTCACCAAATTATCACCAAAATCTACATGCTAACAGCTTCTGAGTGCCTAATAGCACTGAATGGTTCCATGGTGTCAAGGGGGATCCTGGATTTCTGTGTGTTGGTTTCAGGCTGTTAAAGAGGGAATTTTCAAGAGAAAGGCAGATACGCCACCACACTGGAAAAGAAATTGTAACTCAGTAATGAAGGTTGAGTTTTTGACCCCAGGGGAAAACAGACATGCTTTAGACTTTGGTTAAAGACTGGACCAAATCCAGGCCACCTCCACACCTTGTTCTGGGGAAAGGCTCTGAGACATGAGGTGGGATGGACCTCAGATTGCTGCTGAGAGAGGTCCCTGCCCCAGGTGATCTTTTCCTCCTCAGCTGGAGGCTCTGTGTGCTACCCCATCCATCACAGCTGCCTGTGCTGCAGTTTGGCTTACTGAGGGCAAACTGCCTTTGCTGGGGTAGAGAAATTCTCCTTTGCAGAGCTGACAAAATCCAAAACCTCATAAAAGATGGTTTGAAACCACTTGGCCTCTTCTGGTAACGTTCTGGAGATGTGGCTGCATGGGATGGGAGCTGAAGGGAGTAGCTGTGCCTGGGAGCCATGGCTGAGGGGTTCTCACAGGGGGAAGCTGCAGCTGGGGTTTGTGTCACATATTTGTTTGCCAGTGGAAAAGAGTCCAAAGACCTCAGAGAGCTGGGAGGTGTTGGAGGAGCAAACCAAGTAGGAGTTTGGGTGGGTATCAAGTGCCAGATATCCTGCTCTTGGGAGAGCAGGAAAAGAATCAGCACAGAGGCTGGGGCTATTTTGGTGTCTGAGAGAGTAGTTCTGGTTTATTTGGTTCATAGTATCAACAAAACCATGTTACCAAGACCAAATACCATGTTAAGCAAAGATACAGGTTTCTGTCCACCTCTGTCTGGAGGCATGATCCAAAAAACACTGTGGATTTTCCAACAGTTGTGATGAAAATGCTGTGAGGGAGGACTCTGTGCCTGCTGACTGTAAAAATATTCAGCATTTACTTTTGCTGACAGCTGAGGGGACCAAATTGAGCTTCAGGATGACAAACATGTGTTTCCAATTCCTTGTGTTTGTGGTCCTGGGCAGTCACCAGGGGCACTGCTGTTACTGCTGCAAAGAAACAGCTGCTGGTTGGTGTTTGTGGAACCAGGGAAAGGAGACACATTCTGGGAGGGGTGGAAGGGACTGCTGTGGGTGCCAGGATGTCTCATGAGGGGTCTGTGTGAAATCTCATGTAGGCAATGGCTTCAAGCTCAAGAGCCATATGTGTGCATGTGGCTCCTGTCATATGGAAATCCACTGGTTTAGCCATCACAGCTGTCAGCAAGAGCCAAGGGACCTCAGGGATCCCAACATCTGTGTGATGACTGGCAATATTTATCTACTAATATATTTTATCTACTTTTTATATTTTATCTACTTATTGCAGGGTCCCAGAAAATGATGAAGACTTTTGTTAGTACCAGGAACACTTTATCTAATTAGCAGTATTAACAAAAAAAAAAAAAAAATCTACGGTGGTAATTTTAATAACTTCAAAGTATCCCAGTATCCCACTAGATGCACAGACAATTTGAGGAAATTGTCCTTGCAGCATTCTTCCTATGTCTGTGTGAATTCTGCTGCAGAATTAAAGAAAACAACTGTTTATATTATCAGGTATAAATTTTCCCTGATTTAAGGCACTGTGAAATCAGATTTTATATGTCACAAATAGTTGGGTCAATTAAAAAAAGTGAGAATTTAGGTGTATCCTTTTTTCCACTGAGATACTTAGAAGCTAAATTCACAGTTGAATCTGGGGGGTGGGTAGAATAAACTTATCTCTGCAGGAGGAGAAAAACTGTGTATTTACACTTGGCACTCGTGCTGATCCTTTTGTTGATGCTAATTGAAACACAGCCTGATCTCCAAAGTGCTCAGAGCTCAGTGCTCAGATGATTGGTCTGTGCTGTGTTTAGGTGGGTGTGCAGTGGTTTAGTTGGCCAACACCAGGGTTGTTTACATGTCTTACTTGAGATTTGCTGCTTATGCTTGGCTTGTTTGTGCAGGTATAGATTGAACTTTTTGTTTCTTGTTCCCTGGGAGGGGGGAACCATTTAAAACAACTGCCCAACTTTGTTTGGTTTTTTGTACTCTTGTAACTTCTTTATACAGATACCCAAGACCTTCACAGATTTTGTCCCTTGAAAGGTGTGTAGCTGCCTGCAGGAACAGACCCAATGTGCTCGTCAGAGTGGCTGAGAGGATTTTTGGTCAGGTTGGTTTGGTACAATGCTGCAAGGCTCCTCGTGTCCTGCCAGTGCTGTGCCTCACTGATCCAGCAGTGCTGTTGTCTGGGATTTTTGTGCTCTTTCCAAAAGACAGCCACAGGCCAAAATCTGCTCAGCTGTGAGGCAGCTTTGCTGACTTGCCAAGAGCTGTGCAGAAGAACAGAAGCACAGAAGTTAATCCCAATTCATCTTCTTGCAGATTAAAACTAGTGTAGATGTAATAATTGGGAACAAGATTAAGAGAGCTGCTTGGGTTACCTGTTATTATTATTTATATTTATATAGCTGCTCCTAATGCCTGAGGATGGATGGAGAGTTGTGACCCTCTCAGCCTGGGTCTGGGCTAATCTAAATGTGCCTGGCTCAGCTCACTGAGGGTATGAACTCATTTGTAGTAATTAAAACTATGAATGTCTTCTCTTTCAGTGTGTGCAGTGCCTGGAGCCCAGTGTGTGTCTTCTCATGTCAGAGAAACAAGTGTGAGTTGGGAGATCTGGGTTGCACAGGAAAATAAATCTTGAACTGTGTTGGTTGATGCTGTGGTGTCAGTGCTGATGGGGCTCCTGTGGATTTTGGGGCTTGCTGTTCAATAATCCTCTTGGATCCATCTGGACCCTTTCATGAGGGTGGAGCTGTGTGTGTGTGACCTGCAGTTTGGGCAAACCCTCTGAGTGCTCAGGTGTCAAAGCGTGTTTGAATGAACAGATGGGTGTAGGTGCTGCTGAAGAATTTGCAGTAGATGATGTCCAGGCACTGTAGTTGTGGTGGGCAGGGTAGCTCACACCCAGGTGTTGGCAAAGTGTCCCACATCCCTAACAAGGAGGAAGAAAGATTTAAAAAATAGATTTCTTTTTTTAATGTTACATTTAGAGAAGAATGCCTAGAGACCCAGAGGAGATTCATTTACAATCAAAAAACTTCACTGTGTACTTTTGTGAACCAGCTTATGACCTGATATCAATACACTGTTTGCCAGAAGGGAGATTTTTCCCTCCTCCAGCAGCCCATAAAAAAATCAGAATCCTCAGGATGTGAGAGGGAGCTGACTTCAGGCGAGACACACAAAATCCTTGACAAACTGGGTACCTGATGGTGCTGCTTGTCAAGAAGGGGCCATTCAGACCACCTACTCTGAGACCCCCTGTGTGCTTGTGCTATTTTATTTTCATCTGCTATCACATGCCTGTAGCTATGCTGCTATGATATTATCAACACGTGTTGTATCAGCCTCAAGGGTTTAAAGTGGGCTTTTACTCCCACTAGTAAATATGAGAACAAACACAGCAGTGTGGGGATTTTCTGCTAATGTTTCCTCTGTGCTTTCTTTATCACATGTGGGCTGGTGTTGATATTAAGGGTGCTCTACAGCAGGTGCAATTCCTGACAGTATTTTACCATGTTTGCTGTATTTTGCAAAGGCTTTTGGCTCACATGTTTTTCCTAAAAGTTGTGTTGGGCCACGAGTGCAGACAGTGCAATTAAAGTGAAGGTGGTAACTCGAGCTCCTATGGCTGTGTTATGGATTATTGTTTTGGGCCTCAGTCTTTGGGAAATCTCTTCCCTCTGTGGTCTGTGTGCAGCCTGTACATGCAGTGCTGCTGTGGCCCTTGCAGTGCCTAGAGGATGCTATGGGACAAAATTCTGCAGTTCAGGTTTCAAAAAGTTTAGTTTTTGTGTGAAACATTCAAATAACAGTATTATTATTATTCAAATCAGACATTTAGAAGTTAAGAAATGTTAAAATTAAGGTAATTCTAGCAGCTTGATTCCAGCCCTTTGGGTGTTTACATTACTCTTTAATGAGAATGTCCTTTTTCTCTACTTCCTTGGGATTCTATGTTGTCCAGGGCACAGAACAGTGGCATTAAATTGTTTTCTTCATTCTCCCATTCCTTATGGCCCTGGGGCCTTATTTCCTGTATGTTTAATGGTATTTAAATCCTATTATGTTATTTAACCCCTATTCCACTTGTTGTGAGTGATATACTTACAGGGATGTAGTTACCATTCTAAAAGGAGTCTGGAGTGTTACTTGCATTGCACAGATGAGGATCCAAGGCACAGAGATTGGCATCAGCAGCTCTAACTGCCCAAGATTTCAGAGATTGCAGTAAGAAATGTGTGGCAGTACACAGTTCCTTCTCCAATATTATAATATCTATGTGCAAATGGACTGCACGGGTTAAAATGAACATTTCAGTTGCAAAGTCAATGCTCATGAGTGAGTGTTGTGGGTTAACACCTGTAGGCAGCCAAGCACTGCCAAGCTCCTTGCTTGCCTCCACTTTCTACCTCCAAGTAGGACAGAGAAAGAGGGAGGGAAGTGTAAAAGCAAGAAAACTCATAGAATGACATAAAAATAGTGAAAGAGAAATGGAAGAAATAAAAAAGAAGTCAAAATAAGTGATGCAATCACCCACTGCCTCCCACAGGCAGACTGATGCTCAGTCACTTCCCAAGCTGACTTACCCCACCCCACTCTGTTTTTTTGCTGAACATGACACTATATGGCATGGGATGTCTCTTTGCTTGGCTGGGGTCACCTGCCTGGCTGTATCCCTCCCAAAATCTTGTGCACCCTACAGTCTATTTGCTGAGGGGGCAGAGTGAGGGACAAAGTGCTGCTGCAGTGCAAAAGCTGCTCAGCAATAGCTGAAATATTAATATATTATTGGCACTGTTTGGTTGTGGGTCCAAAGCACAGCACTGTTTTTTTGTAACAGCACAAGCTGCTACAAAAATAATTAACTCTATCACAGCCAGACACAGTAAGCTGAGGAAAGGGTAACATTACACAACATTGTATTTTCTGTGTAATATGAGCTAGAGGTTGATATCATAGGAAACCTTCAACTGGCAGATATGATCTGAGCCATAAAGTGGAGTTGTGTGAAAAGTTTTGTTTTGCATAGCTTTTGCTGTGGTTTCCTTTCTTTTTCTTTTTCTTTTTTTTTATTTTCCTTCCCCAGAGCTGTTATGCTTTGAGGGTTACTTTATTTTGAGATAAGAGCTCTTAAAATTAAGTTACAAATTTGGGGTCAGTCCTTGAAAGGCATTCTAAAAGATCTTTTAAAATGAGTTTTGAAGACATTTCCCCCTCCAAACATTTTCTGCTTACTTCTGTCCCTCCATAAAAGAAAGAAAAAAAAAAGTTTGTATGCCTATTCAAAGGCACAAATAAAGATCCTGCAGTGCAAGTGATATTGCTAAAAATAGATCCTCTGGGATTTGTTCAGTTTATTTCTCTCTGCATTTTTATTGTGTGGGTAACCCCTTGGAAACGGAGGGGGTTGTTCTGACTGTTCCCAAAGCATGTGCATCTCTTCGTGTATCCTTTGTACAGGGGCCACTTCTGCTGTGTTAACACTCTTTGCTTCCTGGTTTATGTGCTCATCGGAATTCCAGCTCCAAGAGGTTAAAGCCTTATAAAAGTGAGTGGGGGGAGGAAGTGGCTGCAGAGTTGCTGCAGGAGCACACATCTGTGACCCACGCTGTGCTCACATGTTAGTTTATTGTTGGCCTCACAATAAAGGAGAGTGCCGGAGTTTTGTTTGGCTAAACAACTTTGATGGAATGAATTGTAGAGAAAAAAAAAAGGAATAGATGAAGCCTGGCTGTTATTTGCCATAATGTTCTTTGTTTTAGCTGCAATGTGGGGGATGCAGAACTCCCAGATGAGGATGGTCCCTGGAGCAGCCAAGAGGAGCTGATGGATTGGAGAGGGATTCAGAGAGATGTTCAGCAAGAAGGGGTGAAAATTATTTCTGGTTTGGATTTGCTTGTCTTTAGCTGTTGGCCCTAGGCTTTCACTTCGGCTTTGCTACAGGAGCAGAGACTCTGCTGTACCAGTAAGTTGCACTATAAATGTTTTTTGTGCCATTTGCCCTGGGTTTGGTCCAGAGTTAGTGTACAGATAGTAGTTAGTGCATTTGGCAATGGTACAGCCGAGTGGCTGAATTGTAAAGATCTATCAGCAGCTGTAGGAAACTGAATGCTCCATGTCTGACAATCCATTTTTCTTGCTGGATAAATGAAAATCTCTTTATCTCTCTTTTCATAAACATTGTCCACATAATTGGAGGGCAAGGTTCAAGTTCAAACTGATAAGATTATTTTGCTTCCCTAAGCTGCGTGACAATGGTCCCCTTGGCAAATTAAGCCATGGATCTCCTTTTGCTGTAATGGGAACCAATCTCATTAGAAACAGAGCTGGATTAGTGATGAGTCCAACCTCCCATACAGATACACATCCTGACCCCAGCAGGCCTGAAGTGCCTTTTGTTCACTCAGCCTCCTCTGCGTTTTCCCAGCGCTCCTACATCTGTGTGATGGAGCTGGGGGTGATTATTTCTGCTCAAGCAAAACCCCTGAGGGGTGAGGAACAAGCTGATTGGTCAGAAGAGTATCACAATAGGAATGATAAGGTGTTTTTAAAATGTTTATCTTGATTTAAGTCATGGGAATACAAGACTGATTAAGTTGCCTGTTACAGGGTATTGAAGATTAAGGGCCAATTGTCACTGCTTTGACCTGTGAGGAAGATGATCCTTTTCTACCTCTCACCACTGCTGTCATCTACTGATCAGAAAATCTGAATTCATACCATTTGAGCACAGGAAACTCTTTTCTGGGGACAAGGAAAGACAAACCATTTCACCTGTGAACTCTGTTTGTTCTGCCTGTTCTTCTTCATGCCAATTTTGGCTCTTGCGGGGTTGTTTGAAACCATGTCCAAGCTGCTTTATCAAGGAGGTGGGACTGGGAGTCCTGAGCTGGCTCTGTGGACACCAGTGTCAACAGGAGAGCAGCACTGTGCCTTCAGCAGGCTCCTGGGCAGATGTTGTGGCTCAGGAGCAATGCTGGGCTGTGGGGGTGCTGTGTTGGATCCACTCAATCTAATTTAATCTATTTATCTATTTGTATTTTCAGGAATTTTTTCCCTTGCTGAGGGTCCTTAGCTCTGGGAGTTTAGAGGTGCAGCCCTGGTTGATTCCAGCTGCTCCCGTGAGATGGAGCCTTGCTAAGGATGCTAAGAGGGGTAAATCCCACTGCTTCCTGGGTTAAAAGCCATTTTCTGATCCTTAAGAAAATCCTTGTGCCCTTGTATCTCTTGTACGTCCTACTTCTCTGATCTTGGAGGTATTGCCAGGAGCTTGACTCCTGGATGGAAGTTTGTGCTTGAAGCAATCTGGCAGGGAGAACAGAACTGTGGGTGTGATATTTGGAAGTGATTCCAATGGAAAAATGAGCCTGGTCTGTTATTGTAGTAGCTAGTTGCTATTGATTAGCCTGGGGGCTGATGCTGAAGTGGTGAGGAGTCCTGACTTGGTGAGTAATTCACTGAAAATCAGTGAGGCTATTCACATGAGGCTTGCCTATGTACAAAGTGTTTTTTTTTAATTTTTGTTAAATGTGATTATCAAGAACAAGGGTTAACCAGGGTAACGAGCACTGCTGAGCTGTAGTCTGTGTCTCACCAGCCAGGCTGCAAATGGGCAGCCAAAGAAACAGATCTGTTTTTTGTCCTTGTTAAATTTCTGGTTATATTTTAAGGTTTCTGAGAATGATCAGAACAATGAAACACCCTTTGACAATAGCAATCTCTTTTCTTCATGGTGCAGTCTGAGGAAGCATTCAGACCCTTTCCTTCTGGGATTGCTCATTTCCTTTTTCTTTTCCTCCTGAAATAAAAACAATACTCTCCCAAAAGCACAACTTCTGCAGTGCTGTGGCAGAGCCAGCCTCTGTCACTCCATCAGGCAGGCATCAGATGGGAGATTGTCTTCTGTTCTCTCCCTCTAAGCTACAACTCAAGGAAAACAAATCACAGCAAAAAATTCCACCAAAAACAAACCAAACCCCCCTTTTCTTATATTGTTTTAGTGCTGTCAAAAATAGTAACTAATGCCCACCCTGAATTTCTCTCAGTCTTTTTGCCAAGGTTTCCATTCTTTATGTGCACAGAGGGGAATGAGGCATGTGGGAAAGAAATCACACACAGTGAAATGAAATATCATCAAGTCAATTGGAGCCACAATCCTTGGGTGTCCTGAAGTCTGAGGCTGTAGCCCCAAGCCTGATTCAAATGTGAGAGGAGCCTGTGATTAAAGAGACTGGCACAAAACTCCTGGCTCTGCCTACGCAGCCCTGAAGCTCACTGTGAGAGTTTGGGATCTATGGAACTCTGCCTCTGTTTTCATGCCTGTCCCTTTTTATTACATGATTCCTGATTGTCTCCATATGTCTTTCACTGTAGCTTGAGTCCTTGCTGGTTTTCTTGGAGCCCAGATTGCACAGTTACCTGAATTGTGGTGACTTCCAAACAGTTTAGGGGCTGAGAAGTTAAAGGATGTGTGTACTCCCCCATGAATAATGCTGCCTCTGAAGACTTTCTGATACAGAAAGGTCTCCCAAAGCAGACAGATAACTCTGAGCAGATTGTTAGCTAGATAGAGCTGTCTTGTCTTCTGCTTTTGAGTGAGTGGTCTTGTCTGTGAGTAGTTTGATAAAGTCTCTCCTGGAAAGGATGCCTTTGTTTGCTGCAGTCCCAAACATCAGAGTAGGCTCAAAAGCAGCACTCAGAGGGTGGAATCTCCACAGGTGTGAAGTTTGCAATGCTTTTGGTAGCACGTGGCTGCAGCAAATGTTGCCAGCCTCTAAGACTGATGGTGGCTGCCTGCCTGTACCAGGCAGATGTCTCAGGTGGGAGCATTTTCTTTGTCAGCTTGGCCTGATGTTGGGCTATGTCACCTCTTTGATTGTTCCCAGGCCTTTCTGGTGGAGGTGATAGAGAAACACTTTCTTCTGCTACTTATTTTCACCACTGCAGATGTGGTCCACTCTCTTCTGCTCCCCAGTGCAGTATCAGAATTGTCTTGGTCCAAACTTTACTTTTGTCTTTTTAAGGACCAAATCAGCCTACCCACCTTGATCCCCAGAGACCTTGTCACAACCTTTCAGTACTTGAAGGGAACTTAAAGACAGATGGAGACTTTTTGCCAAGGCCTGCAGTGACAGGACAAGAGGTAATGACTTTAATCTGAAAAATTTAGACTGGGCATAAGAGAGAATTTTATTATGATAAGTGTAGTGAGACATTGGGACAGGTTGCCCAGAGAAGATGTGGGTACCCTATCCCTGTTCAAAGTTGTGATGGAGAGGGCTTTAGCCAACCTAATCTCTTGAAAAATGTTTGGGGAGTTTGACTAGGTGATCCCTTTGAACCCAAACTATTCTGTCATTCTAAGATTTCAGAATTCCGTTTAAACTCAGACTTGTTCCTTTTTGCAAAACTCGTCTGCTGATTGAAAACTTACTTTCTTCTGTAGGATTAGAGAGGGCTGCACAATGCTGTTAGTACTCTGAGTGAGAAGGTATTACTCTTGTATCCATGCATGTTAGATGTGGAATTATAAAGCCCTCCTCAGCCTTGTCAATATTGGTGGATCAGTGCAGAGCTGAATTTCTGTGTCTGCTGGCCAAAGCAGCCCAAGCTAGAAAATGCTGCATGGGGAGGGAGGCAGGCCAGGTGCCTTGTCCCTTGTTTCAGGGCATTTCTGGTCCATTTCCTGGAAGAGTTTTCTGAAGAATATCAGAGCTGCCTCCATCCCAGCTGTGTGTCATCAGCACCACAGCAGCACTGATGGATGGGGAGAGAGATCAGACCTTTTCCTGGACACTTGGCCTGGTGGTGGTGGAGCAAGAGTGAGATCAACACCCTGTTCTGCTCTGAAGGAGTGGCTATCAAGGGGCAATCACTTCATTTAGGGTTTTTTCCCACTGGTGACAATGAGCCTGATTTGCACTGTGGAGCAGCTGACATGGAGATGGTGTCTGGCTCATTTGGTAAGAGAACTCAGCTGCAGTCCAGCCCATGAGAGAGAGATGTGCAATGAGGGCAAGAAGTTTTCTTGGACATCAGGCATGGGGAAGGAACAATTCTCACAGAAATGAGGTGGGAAGAGGTAGGGAAATATCTGTCTGATGGTGTGTTTAAACAGAGACTGAGCATGCATGAAATTGGTGGACAGAGGTGAAAATCTACTCTCCCAGACTATTCTCCACCCTAATCTTGCCTGGCTATGGGAGAGGAGAACCCAGCCTTCCCAATGCCCAGGCACAAGCAAAGCTTGCTGTGTTTTCAGTACCCTGAGGAAGGCTGTTTTATTCTCAGTCTGACAGCTCGATCATGCTACTACTTCATGGATAAAGAGTTATTGGTGTCTAATGAGGATTTTAGGATTGCTCTGGAAGCTTTAAAACTTGCAGTAATAAAAGGCAAGGCCACAGATTAAACACCTTGGGGGCTTGGTGTGCCTCCAAGGCAAGACAGGTCAGGTGCTTTTTGTTTGTGACTTTACTAAGTGTTCTAGCTTTACATGGAAGTTGTAATTTTTCTTCCCACTTCTTCCTCTAATCCTGAATTTCCAGCAGATCTCCAGCTAACATGTTCAAGAACATTCAATAAATCTATGCAGAGGAACTCACAGTTAGAGGCCATTGATTATTCATGAAGAATGAATATAAAGAATAAATACCAATACACTATTGTGCAGATGAAGAAACTGAGGCACAGATTGTACCATTGGCAGTGTAATTCTGTTTTCTTTGACTGTTCCAGAGACTTTCATCTCAACTAAATTGCTTTGGACTTCTAGGGGATGAATCATCTGACTTGCATTACAGCTGCTTCTAGAGATCACTGGCATCCCATCCATGGTTTCTGGTTCCTTCTTACTGCCTTTATAGGACATTTTCTTTCAGGAAACTTACTAAAAATTCCCTTTTAGGAGTGTGAGGTGTGAAGCTGGGGTACCACCCTCTGCCAGTGTCCTTACAAGGAATGTCTGTGCTGGATCAGCCTTGCAGCTGTTCCCTTACCCTGAGGAACACCAGGTAAAACTCCCTGTGCTGCTTTGATGGAGCTAAACAAGCCCAAGGAGTGGTTTGAGATGAGTGTATTTGGGATTTTTATTTTTCACTTTCCATCCTTAGGACTCTACTCATTGATTTGATGTATGGGCCATGCCCTATTCTTAGAAATGCTGTGCTTGTTTTAAGAACAGAGTGACATTCATTCACTCTGAAACAACCTGGGGATTTGTTTTCTTGTTGTAAAGCAGACATGGTGTAACTGCTGCAATTATGGGCTAATAATAATAACAATAATGGGGATGGGCTAATCTCATTAGTCAGTGGGAGGAAACACTGGGGTCAGTGGGTTGGATAACAAAATGTGAAGATGAATTTTGATGTGCCAGATGGCCTGGCATAGTGGTTCCACTAATTTGGGAGGAAGGAAAGCCAACAGAAGCTTTGAAGAACAAAAGCTGTAGCAAGAGTTGGCATGTGATTTCTCTGAGCAAAAAAACCTGTGATTTCTCAGCTGAGTGGGGACTTGTGGGATCCATCCAGACCTGCTGTATTTTTTTTTTTTCCTTTTAGACCAGTTTTGGGCAGTAAGAGACAATCATTCAGTGAAAGTTAATGAGGTACTGACATTATATGGGTGTGCTTGGATGATTAGTGTTTGAGCAAGAAGAAATAATTCTGACATCTCATTCTTTTAGAAGAGGTTGATAGTTTAAATATCTCTGTGGGGAAAAGTTGTGTTTATGGTGTCCCCTTATCCACAAATATGTAAGATTTTAGATTCAGGAATACTGATACTTGTTTTGGGGATGAGATTGTAGGCTCCTCCAGCAAAAAGTTATGGGCTCAGCTCTTCATTTTCTGAGATCAGTATTTTCATCATTATGGAAATAAGAAACAGATAAAGGTTTGGGGAATGAAAGAATAGAGAAGAAAAAAACCTGTAGTTTTCAAGAGTGAGCTCTGAGACAGGAACATCTCTGCTTTGCCTTGGCCCAACCTGAGATGCTGTCACCAGATTTTTGCTTTCACAAAGGACTCAGCGGCTCCTTTAATTTCCACTCATTTTTGTGTTCTTGGTACACACTGATGTGCATGCTGAGGCCCTTTCCATCCTGAGTCTCTCTGCAGAGCTGTGGCCCAAGAGACACCCACAGGTAAGTGGGAAGGAGTTGGATGGAGTCCTTCTCTTGTCCACTCCATTCCACGTTCCACACAAACACTCATTCCTCATCTCTCTCACCTACCCTCACCAATATTTTTCCAGGAAAAAAACAATAAGCAGTCTTTGCCAAGCTTGGCTGTATTGCCTAAAACAAAAGCTGAGGAAATTCTGTTGCACACTCTGGCCACTTCACCTGGCAACACTCCAGTGTTTTTTGCTTTTAGTGAGCACCCAGCGCAGGAAAAAAGCTTGTTCTGGGCTCTGGGCCATTACAACAGCTCTACTGAGGAGTGCCTAAACTGGGAACAGTCTGATAAGAGCTCTTAGTCTCTAAAGCAATGGCCAGGCTTCGTCTGGCTGTGAAATAATGAAAACTGTATTTATGATAAGAAGCCTGATTGAAAAACGTACTTGTAACTGGGGCACAGCCAGTCGGCACCTGCATTTCCTGGCAGAAGGGAAAGGAGGAACTTTTCCATTGTGGTTTAGTGTGTTTGGTATTATGAGTGTTCTAGGGGCTGGATCTTCAGTAAATGGACAGCAATGTGTGTCTGATGGCAGTGATGCTGCAGTGATTATGATCTGTGTACAACCTGAGAGTGCCTCAGGTTAAACACAGCTGCATTCTTTCCATCCCCAAAGAGTAATAAGGGCTGTGGTGTCTTAGCCCCCATCTTGAGTCCTATTTACATTATCATGGGTAAAAATCAGCACAGGTTTTTACCTATAAATGCCATGCACATGGCAGCACTTTGACACTCTACATACAGCTTAGCTGTTTCCAACCTAGTGCCTTCCTAAGAGTAGGCTATGTAGAATTTAATGTAGAAAATGTTTTTCTGGCAAGAGATTTCTTCCTTCTGCAAAAAGTGTGGGTTCTGCTGCTGTAAGGGGACGTGACTGCCAGGCACTCCAGTGAGCAGAGGCACTCAGCAATGTCAGGGAGAGTCCCCATGAAATTGCAGCCATGGGGAGGGCTGTTGTAAATCAGAGGGCCCCAGATGTCGTACAGGATAGAGGGGAGATTGATGGGGTGGGTGGGGAAGCTGAGGCAAGGAAAGTTCAAGCATCACCCTGACCCTCAAGAAGGGAAAACAGCCCCAGCCCTCAGCAAGATTTGATTGAAGCCTGCTGCTCCCCCAAAGGGGAAAGGTCAGGCTCTGCTCCATCAGGCACCCTCAAACAAAAAACCTGTTTATACAGGACCCACCCCTGTACCTTGTGTGGTGGAGGGTGAATGGGCTTGGGGACATTCAATGCTCCTCTCTCTGGTAACGCCTGTGTCAATGAGCAGTGGAAATTCAGATTGGGCTGGTAGTAAAAGCCTGGAAGGAAGTGGTCAGGTTAAACCCTACATAAACATTAACTGGAGTTAGCCCCCATGGGCACTCTCTCGGTGGTCCCGGGATGGTGCTGTTCAGCTGTGGGTCCCTCTCAGAAGGGATGGGTTGTGTTTGGGGTGGTTGCCAGCATGTGCCTGAAGCAGGTCACATCCGTGCCCAGCCCTGTGCCCTCGGAGCCTGAGCATGGTGCAGGGGGATGCTCACCCAGGCAGAGGAGGGTTCCCACTCTTCTCTGCCAGCCCAGTGACCTGGAGTAAAGTTTTGCCAGCCCCAGTGGTTTAGCTAGAAGTCAAATGTAAGTATGCTGCATGTCTGGGGACCTGTGGTCAGGAGGGCAAACATTTAGATGTGTTATGAATTTCCTGCAGTGGAGGTCTCTGCCAGGAAAATTCACTTCTCTGCTCTGAAAAATCATCTTTCCTGAGTCCACTAAATGTGTGGACAGGGAATAGCTTCTGGCCACCTGAACTGTTACTGTGACCTGTGGCAGTCTTACAGAGGGACTCTTTTGTTCCCATGTCACCTGATGGGCACTTGTCCAAGAGTCATTTGATACAAAATGCTTCTGTCACTTGTATATACAGGACAGAAATGTGGATATTGGGATCCAGATATGATTTTCATGTCCTGTCCTGCATCTGGTTTGTGCTCACATTGTAAATAAAGCTGTTTGAAATAAGCAGCCTGTTTGACTTGCCTAGCCAAAGGTTGGGCATATCTTCAACTAACCACAGCAAGAACTGGCAGTTTCTGGAGTGAATTGGAGGTTTCCATCATAGGAGAGGAAGCAGGAAAATAGCTTCAGCCATCTGATTTTAATGTACCACTACACATCTACTGGAGCCCTCCCAGCTGCTTTCCAACCCCTCCTCCTCCTTTCTGCCCTTAGAAGAAGCTGAACCAAGTACAGCTCAGCCAAGCAAGGGCAGTCTGGCCCCTCTGCTCTGGTCCTGCATGGCTTTTATCTGTTTGAAAGTTACCAGTATAGAATACATTGATTAATGGCCCAGGAAATTAATTGGCAGCCTCTGTAGCTTGCTTTGCAGCTGATGGCTTGCAGGGAGCTGTTGGAGTGGAAAAGCACAACCAAGTGCCAACTTACCAGGCCGTGGTGGTGCACACTGTGTGGCAGGCGTTCTCCTCACAGGAAAGAAAACAAAGGCATTTCTCTGAGGAATGTTGCAGGCAGTGACTGACTCACAAGTAGGGCGAGGGAAAGGATTTTTAAAAAGTCTAAAACCAGAGGGAACACCTTAAACATGTAGTTCAAACACAGAACTGGCACTTTTCAGATGGTGGAGTTTTTCGCCACAGGACTGTGGCTGAAAACTGACCTGGATTTATTTATTATTCATGGAGTTTGATTCTTTGGTGTTTCCTATGTTGAAGGGAAGATCAAATTCTGTCCAGATCTGAGGCTGTGAAGCTTTTCCTCCTGCTCTTTCTTTCCAAGGCAGCAGAGATGTAACTAAAGAGGGAGGTACAGGCTGTGCCTCTGCCTGTATCTCAGCTGCTGCTGAGGCACTGGCTTTCCCCTGCTCTTCAGAGTCACTTTCTGATCAGTAAGCAGGACAGGGACTGGGAAATATGGCCTTAGAATACTGTCCATGTGAGCCAAAGGAACTGCTGATATTAAATATCAAAAGCAAAAAGTTTTTGTTTTCCTGTAACAAATTGATATTCTGATCTGTGTGGGAAAAAAAAGGTGCCGTCAAGAAAGGAAAAAAAAGAAACTTGTTGACAACAAATGAAATGAAATATATTATATAATATAAAAAAAATGTTGTGGAGAACATCCTTTTGTCTGCTGATGCATTCATTTAGCTCTTTAGTGTGAACTTCATTGAATTTTGTTTGAAAACCTACTGAGGCTTATTTGAATTGTCTAGGCATTATAGGAAATAAAGCAAAATTGCCTTGCTCTGCCCTGATCTGAGGTGGTTTCTTGTGTGAAAATACTGCTCTGCAATGATGCCCCCTTACCTGGGGGGCTGGACTTTATCTTCTTCCAGATTCAGTTTTGTTATTGTTGCTTTAATGGACAACAAGGAGGGAGATGCAGCTCCAGAAGTCAGTTCCTCTAAACAGAGTTTGTAGAACTTTGACTTAAGTTGGATCTTAACCAAGTAGCATCTTAGCTCTTGCTTAAACTCCTGGCTTCTTGGTTGTGTTTTGGTGGGAAGTAAGGATTCCAAGCAGGATTGGAGAGCCAAATATTGTATTGAATCTGCATCAAAGTCACGGGATGCTTTGGCTTTGGAATAAGGAATGGAACTAAACTTTGCTATGGGAGTCTAATCTTACCAAAAAGGAAATCTGACTTTATGGCTTTTGTGATTCAAAATGCTGAGCATTGTAATACAAGAACTTCCTCTGTGTGTTCAGAGTTGTTAAAAGTGAGTTTGATGGGTTTAATTTTACATTAATTCAGAAGTGTGGTCTTGTTCTGCAGTCGGGATAAGAGAAATGTTTATAGGAGTTGTGGAAGGGATCACAGTAGAGAGAAGATTTCCAGCTGTTTCCTGGCCCCATGTTTTTTTCCCACTCTGTGTCTTGCTGTCCCTCTGCCTGCTGTGTGAAAAGGCCTGTGCATGGAGATGTAAGAACAGTCTGACCAAAATAAAATGGAGCACATGGTTTGGAGGTAAGGGCTAGAGATAGTGGAGCAAGTCTTGTGTGATGGCTGCTATGGGTTCCTCAAAGAGTGGTGAAAGACCTGGAGCATTTTGCCTGAAAGACCTTGCTGTGACTTCTGCACACATTGTACATCCAAGGTGCTTGATCAATAGGATTCATTATAGGAAATTAATGTCCTAGCCAGCAGATCTTTATTTAAGCACTGTTGTGCCTCACACCAGTTTATATGGAGACAGACTGGCAGCCCTGGTGTTTTGCCTTGTCTTTGCATAATGAGACACTGAGATATTGCTTGTCTTGGCTAAACAACAGAAACGGGCTGTGATGAATTGCATTTATGCCTATTTCTGATTGTTTTAAGGTGCCTGTTTCAGGTGGCCAGGAAGAAAGATGAATGTTTACATTTTCTTTAAATGCTGACACAGGCTCTTTGCCCCTGAGTAGTCCAGATTAACACACAGCCAAGAGTTCTGGCATAGGGCCACAAGGACAGATTATTCACTGTGCTTTGAAAGGGTGTTGGGTTTCTGTATCTGACCTTTTGGGTGGATAAATGGGAGGATTAGCTGCTAAGGAAGCAATTATCCACTCTCTATAATTAATATCTCCTTCTTATTCTCTGGTGTTACTTGACCTGGAACTCTGAGAGCCTGTTGGTGTTGCCAGTTTTGTGTAATTACCACCTTTAGAAGGAGGGCTGGAGTCCCCGACCTCTCGAAGTCAGCGTGGTGGAAGCGGGGAGTGAGAACACCAGGGTGAAGTTACTGAATCCAGCTCCAGTGACCAAGACAATGGAGATGGCGATGATTAAAGACTGCAGTTTTGTTCCTGAGGTAACTCTCTACCCTTTAATGCCTCTGTGTCTTTTGACATGAAGGTGAAATATGCCGGCTATTCTCCTGAAACAAAGCCCGCGCTGTCAATAAAGCAAACAGGTGCCTAAAGCCTCTGCACAGAACTTTGGGAAGGCTCCTTCCCCATCAATCCCGCTGTGTTTTCAGCTGTCACTGCTGAAAATGCCATCCTGATCAAGTGCAGCCAGGGATTGTCATTCTGCACGATCATTTCCCATTTGCAGCTGTAGCCAGAAGCTGATACCATCTGACAGTTCTAGGAGGAGGATACATTCTTTTTGCTCGACTTTTAAAAGCAATCATGGATTCCTCACTGATCCCTCTGTGTTTTAAGGTATTTGTGCTGTCCATTGCCATTGTACAGGAGATTAACACTCAAGTAATATTTAATGATTCTCTGGAAATCCTAAATTTTTTATTCAAAAAATTATATACATTTATTATATATAAACATATCCATATAATTACACATATTATAACTAAATACATTATTTATATAATTTTACAAGAAACCCCACAATGGTTCAGCTAAATCAAATTGGAGTTTCCTATTTGAAAACTTTTCTTGTTTTCACAAAAATCACTTTTGAAACAAAAAGCCAAAGGAGCACAAACTTTTAAAACATGTACATATAAAGTTAATATTTAACTTATTTTTAAACTTCTGAAAGGATTAACTGGTGCTTTTAAAATGTGCTTGTAAATTAGAGATTTATGGCAGATTCTTATTTGATGCCATTGCTGAAGAAGCAGCAGAGGTAGAAGCTTGTTATTTCCCCCCTGCACTGTATTTTGAGATAAAGGGAAATCAGAGTTAATAAATTAAAGACAATTAAACCTTTTATAGACATATGCTACCTGAATACCAAGGGTTATCAAGGGGATTTCAGCTGAGTGAAGACTCAGTAGAGAAATTTTTCTGGTAATGATGAGGCTTGAACAGGTAAGGTGGGATTTTGTACAGCACAGAGGTAAATGGGAAAATCACATAAAAACATGGTGAGATTATGCACCATGAATAATAATGAATTATAATCCCATCTGTGGAATTATGTTCTGCCTGCCACACACTGAAAGCAAATATAAGCAAAAAAAGGTGAAGCATTTGCAGTGCTGAAAATCAGCATTTACTCAGAGGAGACCTCCGACATTGTCTCCTGGGACCACATCCAGGGAAGAGCTAATCTGTCAAATGGTCTTCTGCAGAGCACTAATTCAGGAAATAATCTGTTTACTAAACCTAGAGGGAATAGAATTTTTTGTTGAATGGTCAAAAATAATGCAGAAATTTGCTATACGTGAACTAAGATATTTTTCCTACTGAGCAGGGGAGGCTGAATCCCCAGAGAAAACACCTTCCATGCTTACAGCAGACACTAGAAAATGTCACTTTATTGAGAGAAGAGGGTGTTACTAATAGAGTGGAGTGATTTTCAGAGTAGTGGGCTCCCCCCTGCCTGGGATGAGCTGTTTGTCTGAGCTCAGTGGGAGGCTGATTGAATTGGCCTGACTTAACCCTGTGCATCAGGAACCAAGGACTGTTATATCACCCTTGAGGCAAATTGAACTGGGAGACAAACATTGACAGTGCAGATTCAGGAGAAGAAAAACACATGAGGAATGTGAAAGCTGAACATCCTGTATACTCTTGCAGATCACTTGGTGCAGCCTTTTATTAAACCATGGAGGTCACCCTCTGTTGTAAAATATGTTTGTCTTGGTTTTCAGAATCCACATGGGCCAGCCTGTGTGGAAGCTTCAATGAGATCTCTGTTGTCTTCTGTTAAACTTACTAGTTCAAATCAAATAATAAATTCAAATAATAGAGTAACACAAATCCTTTTCAGTTAATGAATCCTGATTAAGTAGTAGCAGCAATAGTTTATAGTAGTCATCATTTCTCAGTCGCTGTGTAGAACTTGCATGTCTTGTGCCAACATTTGCTTTTTAATATCAGGACTTTTTAATATGCAGGATGTGCATCTATCTTGACATGCTCACATCAGGACCATGCTGATTTTTCTTCATCTCAGCTGATATTGCATGGAGCTATAGAATCACAGAATAGTTTGGGTGAGAAGGGACCTTAAAGATCGTTTAGTTCCAAGCCCTCTGTCAAGGGCATGGACACCTTCCACTAGATGAGGTTGCTCAGAGTCCCTTCCAGCCTGGCCTTGAACACTGTCAGGGATGAGGAATCCACAGCTTCTCTGAACAACCTGTGCCAGGGCCTCTCCACCCTCACAGGGAAGAATTTTTGTAGGTCTTGGCTAGAGAAGATTTCCTTTGGCAAAGCAGTCTTTGGCCATTTCCAGTGATGAGAGCTGATGCTCAATCTCCCAGAGCTACCAGCAGTGATGTGTGAGCTCCCTTAGTGCCTGTGTCATTTCTGCCCAAACCTCAAAACTCAGTCACCTCTTTTTTTCTCAGCTCAATAAGGGTTTTTTTTGTTCTTTTGGTATTCTCAGCTTTTACTTTTCTTGGGGATACCTGTAGTTTCTCTCCCTCAAAACATTCAACAACAGCAAATCATGACATCTACTATAGCAATAATAAGTACTTTAATGAGAAATAAATAAAGTTAGAATTAATTTAATCTGTCTGTGGTTGTAGATATACATCTGCTGGGGTTACTCAAAGAACTTCTAGATTTTTCCATGGTGTCTAAAATGTACTTTAAAAGTAAGCAAAACAAGGGTTCTCCCATAATCACCTGTCTCCAGGAGATGGAGCTCCAAGAAAAACACCAATTACCATTGGGTTTGTAATTTAAATTATGAAGGTTAGCAACACTAATTCTGTGTCCCTGGCTGGGTAGACTTGTCAACAGCTCAATTACCATTAGTGGATCTCATTTTGTATTCCAGAAGTGTAGGGAAAGGAACAGAGAGCAGAAAAATACACTCATTTACCTCAGCTACAGAGTGCCTGGGCCTGTATCCAGTTGTGAGTAATGCTCAGTGGAAACAAGACATGAGCATTTAACAAGGAGGGTAATTAAATGTTAGTGTAGCTTATGAAGATATGCCACAAATTTTTTGCTTGTTTGAAGCTTTTCAATCTGAAGTGCAAGGGTTTGCTTAGTGAATGCTTCTTTTTGAAGTTATTGAGCTTCAGTGAAAGGTTTGTCATGTGAACACCTCAGGCCTGTGTTATGGTGGAGGTCTGGCTAAACAGCCTTAATGGCACTGCTTGGCTTTGAAACCCCCGTAATTGGGTTGCACACAGCGCTGAGATCTGCTCTTTACTGATTAAAAATTCTTATGCCAAAGAGACCCTGTGCATTTGGAACTTGAATAGGCCACTCTCTTTCACTCTGACAGCTTTCAAAGGAAGGTCCTGAAAGAGGGGAACCGCCAGACCCACGGCAGCAGAGCTCTGTGCCCTGCTGCTCCCTGCCCCAGCTGCCTCTCGTCCCTCCCTGCCTGCCTGGATCCTCTCCCCTGGCCTTTGGGCTCTGCCTGGAAAGGGCTCTGCCTTCTGAGGAAGAGCTGCCCCTGCACCAATGCAGCTCAGCACATCCTGGGAGGAGATCTGATAGAGAGAAATTCAGCCTCTTCAGTGCTGGACTTTGTAAATGGGTTAATGGAGAATTTTGTTTCTTGAGAGAGATCATGACTTCACCTCAGCCTTGAGATGTCACCCTGATTTTTCAAGTTTTCTGAGGCACTTTCTAACTTGATGTTTTTCACAGTTCTTAGTTCTTTATCACACACATGGGTGTTGTTATCAGAAGTCTGTTTTGATAAGAGAGGTTGTTTACAAACTTTCTCTTGGTGTGAAGAACAACTGATGGGCAGTTGTCTTGGCCAACAGGATGGGAGAGGTGTCAGCCTTCCTCTCCAATCCCTGGTCTGTGTGGAAATACTATAATTATGGAGTTAGATGTTTTAAGAAATAGTTTTTAGCTTTCTCAAGAGAAAGTGTCCATGTGTGTCCTTGCGTGTCCCACAGCGACATTGAGAGAGCAGCCAAACAGCTCAAAACTGTTTAACAAATGACTACTCAAAAGTGTCAATTATTACTGTGGTGGTGGAAAACCATCTCACTATAAAACATAATTCCAAGGAACAGACAGTTTTTATTTTAAATGAAAAGGAAAATGGGTTCTACAAGTTTCGTTTTTTTTCTGAGTTTTTTCCCATCCCAATTTTTGCATATGAAAATTTTGAATGAGGTGATTAATTTAAATGATGAAAACAAACCAAAAACCTTTTTCTCAAAAAGCTTTAAAAAAAAGGAAAAGTGATAAGAAAAGAAAAATCAATATCGAAGTGCACAGTCACCTTTCTAAATTTCTTTTTATTTTTAATATTCTAAGACAGATAGGGGCCTTTGGTCTCAATGAATTTTTAAGTGCTTTAGGAGTTTTTTAACCAACACTAGAGAATCAATAGTGAACATTATAAAAGATGGCAGTTCAGCCTGAAAAATAGCTGTTGCTTGTGCAGGCAGAAATGTTCACATATACCCAGTTGGAACCCTGTATATGTTTTTATGAGTTCAGACCAAACATCTACCCCAATAATAGTCCATCTAGGGGATGAAATCAAATTAACTGACAGCTTCATGCTGCTGGAAATGTTCACAGCTATTTTTCTGAAGATGAATAATACAGAAATTAAGATGTACCTTCAGAAAATGGAACCTACTTTTGTGAGTGCAATATCACTGTTCTTTAATGTATTTTCTGACAATTTGGGAATGCTTAGGTGTGCAGGTGATATTTTGAAGTGCTGAGTTCTGCCTTTATAAGACATAATCTTCCATAGATTTTATTATTTGCCATAGATTTTGGGGATTGAGATCCTCCAGTCACTATAAACTCTGCAAGAAATACATTAACAACAGAAGTGTACCTGAGAACTTCCTTCTAAGCCATACTTTTGATTTTGGCTGTATCCTCTCTCTGGCTTGTTTTTCCCCTGTGATTTATAGATGAAATCATGGATCATGACCACAGTGGAGTTAAGGATGGATACATGTAAGGCCTGGGGGGCTGATCTGGACCTTACAAGGGTTTAACCACACAGCCAAGGCCAGTTGTCTCAGGGCAAGAGAATGGCATCTACCACTAATTATTTTTGAGGCTGTATGAGAAAAATCACTGATCAAGGCATCCTTTCTTGTCAGATTGAAAATATGTGAAGCCCAAAGAGGGTGGGAGATCACCTGGATCAGCTGAAGGTTCTGGAGTCTCTGGTGGGGTCCATGTACACCCATAGGTCACTGATGGTGTGGCAGCTGGAGAAGGTTTCTGTGGAGGGTGTGCTGTTATCACAGTGACTGCTGGAGGCTGTGAGAGCTCCCTTTTAGGAAGATCTCCAGGCAGTATCAGTGTTATTACAGCAAAGGTGAATAGGATAGATGGGCAGAAGCAAGAGTTGTGAGATAAGCAAGGCCTTGAACACAATCTAAAATTTAGAACATTCTTGGGGCTGCCTGTAACATCACCAGGTCCACTGGTGCTGCCATTGCAGAGGATAAAGTCCTGTGTTTCTGACAGAACTTCAGCCTCAAGCAGAGCACCAAGGCTGCCCTTGTGTAGGAGTGTGCACACAGAAAATATCATGCTAACACGTTGTTCTCTTCAGGAACTCAGGGATTGGGCTAACTTTATGTATCCTTCAACTCTGATGTGCTTGTCCTTTCTGGAAGAAGGAACAGCTCCTTTGGTCCTTCTCTAATGATCTAAGGGCAACTTGGTGAGGAAATCTCCCAAGTGTCAGATATTCATGGAGTGATGTTGTTGTTTAAGAAATAACTTGGTGTCACACAAAAGCTCGGACCAGTGTTTCCAGAGAGTCAATGGTCTTCATAGCTGCCATTCTTAGTTCCATGGAGTGTTTGCAAGTACCAGCTTTATTTCAGCTGTATTAATGGTTGGCAAGAAGTTGGTTTGCTTTGCCCCTTCTAGAATAATAAAATTGCTAGAGGTTGCTAGAGACCATTCAGATCATCAAGTCCAACCATCAACCCCGCAGCGCCATCATGTTCACCACCAAGCCGTGTCCTCAGGTGCCATATCCACACGTTTTTTGGAATGCTTTCAGGGATGGATGGTGACTGTTTGGTTTTCTCACCTCGGTCCAGTCTCGGGCTCTTCAATTCAAGCCTCGAGCCCACCCAGAGATGCCAAATGTCGAGTTTGGTGTTTTTTGCTGAAATTTTCCTGACATGTCCTTTTTCCCCAGCCCGAGATCAAAGAAGGAGTTCAGAATCTTCAGCTCTTGCTTCCAAGGTTGTTAATTTAAGTTTATCTATAACATTCTTTTTTTGACCTGCCGAGGTCTTTCTGGCAGGATGGCCGAAGGTACTCCCTTTACTGAGAGGCAGGGTTTATCTTTTTATACTAAAAACTACACATAACATTATTTACAATTAATTTCCAAGACCTATCACCCATTCTAGACAGTTAGTTTCCACTCTAAACCAATCATCCGTGTCACCATCACAGCAGAAATAGAGAAGGTGAAGAAGAAGAAGGAAGAAACCTAAAAAGCCATGAGGTTCCTCCATCTTGGCACCACACACCCCCATGTACTAAAACCTAAAATCTACTTTTACACCCTGTGACAAACTTATTATTACT
>VZTB01013932.1:0-43132 GCA_013397245.1 Thryothorus ludovicianus | reverse complement strand
CCAGCAGACACCTGTCATTAAACTACAACACCCACACAACAGGAAACTTCTGTGCCATCTGCAGAGTTCAGCACTGTAGAACACCACGTGCCTTTTTTCCACATTCCTAATGGAAAATAAGGCAAAAGGAGAGGACAAACCCTCAGGCACCTCCACTGTAGTGCTCTGTGGCAGGATCAGACTTGAGAGGATAGGCCTAGGGGAGGACTTGATCCTGCAGGAATACTCAGCAGCTGGGAAGGGCTGCTCCAGTGCCCTACAGGACCAGTAGACACCTCCTCCACAAACCTTTCCTGCAGCCAAAGGCTCAGCTGGCTGGTGGGGCACAGGTTGTTTTTTCACACCTCCACTGGACACTTGAGTGTGCAAGCTGGTCCCTGAGCAGGGGGAATTTCAGCCCAGGAACAGCACATGAGTGATACACCAGGGCCTGAACAGCACGCCCAAGCCTGCGCTGACTAACGAGACAAACATTGAGCATGATGCTATTAATATCATCAAGGTTCTTTAGTTAAAAATAGATTATTAAAACATTTATATTAGTTATTCTTAATGCCAAACTGGCTGTTATAGAGATGATTTTATAACATTGTGTAGGGTATATAAAGAAATCTTCCCTACAGATATCCCTAGAGACTTGTCAGTAGAATTCTTTAGGCAAAACCCTCCTAGCTGTGGCCTGGCCTCTGGCCAAGCCCAGTCCCCAGCTGGTCAGGAAGTTGCCTATCAGAACCAGATGTTTTCTTCACAAAAAGGTAAACTAGTCGTTTGAACTTGTCAATTTGGGCCTATAAAGCTAGACTCCTTTTTTGGGTGGACTGGAGCTCTCACCTCTGGGTGGGCGCACCACGTAGCATTTCCTCAATCGCTGGGAAGGGGTCTCCAGGTCCTCGGTGGCAAATGAGGCCCCTCAGTGGACTCTGGCTGATGGCAGAGTATTCTGGCAATTGGTGATGTCTCTTCCTCAATCACTGTTCTCTCTCTTCCGTTTTCTAGTAATGATTGGATGCATTGCCTTGCTTATTTTGAGTTGTTGTTAAAGTCCAGAAAGTAAGAAGCTTATTGTTTTGCCAGATGTATCCTGTTACCTCTGTTTTGCCTCAATATTAATAGTAAAACAAGACCATTCTTCCTATTGGTGTCTGTGTCCATTCTATTGCCCCTGCTGACTGACAAAACAACGAGCAGGGAAGGGAAGCAGGGAAGGGGTACAGGGAGGGGATTCATTGATCAGAAGTGCCCATCGGGCTACTCTGCATCTGGATCTTGGCTGAAAACACACACTTGTCTTGAAGACAAAGAAATCTAATCAAACATTTGAGAAAACACTCTGCACTCACAGTCCCTGCAGCACACAAAGGTGCAGCCAAAACCCAGTTTTGGTTCTTAAAACATACTGACACTCCTGCGTAACCACACAGGGAGAGGGAGCATCCATCATTTGATCCTATGGCCTTAAACTGCTATCAGCAAAGGCTGAGGCAGAAGGAACGAGCCAAGTGTGTCAGAACAACAGAGAGAGAGGGGTGTCAGGACTGGGGTGTGGGAGGTCCCCAGGAGGGTGAACCCAGCAGCAGCTCCTGCTGCTAAAGGCACTGAGTGACCAGCAGTGCCCGGGCAGCTGGAAGAAACCTTCCTGAGGAAGCACGTGCTTTGTCCTTCCCCACTTCCCCTGTCTGGCTGTCACCAGCAGCTCCTCCTCGGCTGGGACCGTGCAGAGCTCGGGAATGTGGGGCAGATCCAAGTGGGATTCACAGGTGTTTCCTACTGGCTTCCCATAGAGGAAAACATGGCAAAGAAACAGAGTGTGATTAACAGAGCTGCTGTTCATAGCCCACTTTACCTTTCCAGTCTCTCTTTGCTCCAGCTGTTACAGACCCACCTGGTTTTCTTTCACTTGAAATGGAGGAAGGAAATGGTGCTGCTGGCTGTGAATGCTCAGCCGTGTCCTCAGGATACTGGATCTGGACAGCCCATTTCTTAGAGATGCTGCTGTAAAGGTGAGAGGCTTATCCAGTGCCCAAAAGCTGAACAGTGCTTTTATCAGACCCCTTTGATTCCTCTTGCCTAACTTCAGGTGTCCAGAGTTTCGGTGTTCAGCTCACGTCATCAGCTCATCCCTTCTCCAGCCAGGAGAGATGTCTGAGGTGAGTTTGTAGCTCTCCACCCAAGCCCAACTCCCTCTCATGTAGATGACAAGCTTCCAGTAGATGATTAATTGCCTTAACTTATCTCATGTGTCAGAACAACAGAGTTTTTTAACATCACCATTTAAAACTCACTCTGAAAAATATTCAAAGCAGAAATTCAATCTTTCTGGGGGTTGATTTGCTTTCTTACAAAGATATTTGTCTTTCATGTAACAAAGTTCTGGCTCATGAAGCCAGTCACAGAAATCTGAAGTGCAGTTTATTGTCTCCTGTTTCTGAACCCAAAGAAGAAAAACTAATAATTCAGATTGCATTTTTGATCCAGACCACTACTAACCTCCAAAAAAGACCACAAACCTCACGCTGTCCTCTGCCAGTCAGTAGCAGAAAGACTGGAAGATACCTACAGCAGTGCTATTTCAGACTGCTAGGAAAATCTTTTGTTGTTTTCCAAGTTAATAAAAGCAAGCACCTTTCCCCTAGCAATTTCTAAAAACAGCAATACGCTTCAATTCACAGCAGCTTTTACCCATGAACCCCAAAAAAAAGAAGTAATGAGAAGAGACATGTAGCCCACAAAAATTAAAGGCATATGAATTTATGGCTATTTTTTCATTGACAACCCCAAAAGCTGGCAAGTGTTCTAGCCAAGAAACTCCAACAGAAAACAACTTGAAAAGAGGCAAAAGCAACTCAGATGTTTATCAGTAAAGGATCCCATTATAGTGATGTAGAGTATGCAAATGTGAATTCCTCAGGAAAACTAAAGCCACCAGTAATGACTAAAATGCAACTACTGCTGTGCAAGATCTATAGTGGGAAAGGCAGAAGAAAACATACTACAATACTGAAGTGGTTGACTATAAAAATAAAACATGACAACTCGGCCAAAATAAATGGTGTGTGAAAATCACCCCTCTGGGACATGGAATAGGGTGAGATAGATCCCACAAGAACAGGAAGCATCCCTGAGATATGTAAGTCGTTGCACAGGGCCCTGATGAAATTTCAGAATAACAACAAAGCTGTGGTCTACCGAATGCAAAAAAAAAAAATACATTAGGCTGGAAGAGTTGCCAAGGAAGGCTGGAGAGTGCCTCAAGAATCAGAGCACCTAATTTGTACAGAGAGTTGGGAAAAGGAGTGGCTTGTTTACCCCAAAAAATGTCACTATTGCATAATTCCAGCAGGGCACACAAGAAGTGGCCAAACCTGCATCTGTTTGCAGGAACGAAGATGAATCATCCCTGAATTGGCTCTGTCTTAAACAGAGTGTTTTATGAAAGTTCTGTGATGCAACATCCCAAGGTTGAATCCATCCCCTGAGCACTCCACGTGGTTGCCTTACACACAGTGCGATCAAGGGAGTGCAGATCTTCCAGCAGCAGCAGCTCTCAGTTGTGTATTTGGCTCCATTAGATCTGCTTCTTTTTGTAAAGCAACAAAACCTGGAGGCTGTAGGGTATGCACTGCAAAGGTCCCCCTGAGAGCTGCACTCACTTCTCCCTGTGTGGACCAACAACCACTCCACAGCCCCACTGTCACACTGCTGGCAGCACCATGGCAGGAGGTCCCCAAATTTCAGCTCCTGAAGGGAGCTTAACACACCCAGCCCTCTGTGCATGTCCCTACCAAATCACTTGTAGAGCCAAGGAATTTCAGGAAGAAAGGACAGCAAGTAAATACCCCAGTGCTGCAAAAATTACCATCAGTTTGGGGTAAACACCAGGACACTGCAGATCAGGTTTATGCCTCCGTAAAAAAAGAAAACCAAAACCAAGTTGCTACACTAACCAAGCAAATCAATGCTTTCTCGGAGTTTTCTGGTTTGTGTCCTTTCATCTCCTTGCTGGAAGTCTCCTTTCAGCTCAACATGAGTCTCTGACAACCCTAAGATCTCTCCTCTGTTCTGCAGTCATCTCTCTCTGTCTCTTCACTGCTGCTTGGGAAGCAGCTGGCTGTGCTGGCTGACTTGAAACAGCACAGCAACACTGCCATGTCTCAAACTATTGCCTATGCAAAACCCACTCCAGCCTGGGTCCCCTGAAACTTGCCTTGATTTTCATAAAGCCTGTAGGAATCCAAAGGATTTTAAAGGTCTGCTTCTCCATCTCATTTGGCTGAGAGTGGCTTCAGAAGTTCCTGCCAGACAAAAGGCAGCACCACAGCGTGTGCATTTATTGCAAATCCCTAAGGGCAGCTCTAACCCCCCAAATTAGTGGCCATCAGATAGCAACTGATACTCAACCTTCTCATATTTGCCTGACATATTTGATGCTTTGAGAAGGCTGTGTTCTGGTTTGAAAAGCAAAACCAGTGAGAGACTCCAAGTCAGAAATACAATTTATTAGGAAAAGGGAAAATAAACCAAAAAGGAAACAAAATACATGCAATAAGGAAAAAGAAAACCACTGACAGAGTGAGAATACAACCTGACACCCTGTTGGCAGCAGTCTACTTGCAATGGTGGCTGCAGCCCTCCTGGAGTAACAGTTGGGGACCTGTCAAAGCAGTGGTCCTGGAGAAAAGGTGCAGCCCTCCACTGAAGGTCCAGTGGTGATGGATGGGCCTGTTCTTCCTCTGGAAGTCCAGTAGAAAAGGCTGCCTTGGTGTTCCAAGCCTCAGGTTTTTATCCAGGTAGAGGGCCTTGGTTCTCCCCCTGGCTGGAGCACTTCCCAATGGGATGGTGGAAGTTTATCAATGAGACTCAATGGCCCATTAGCACAAGACCTATCCGTGGAGGGAGGATGAGCCATGGAAGAGATAAGGAAACTGCTCTGGATGGTTTCTTATCAGCTGGCATATTAACAGAAGATAACATCACTACCCCCCCATCCCAGTTCTAAGAGATGGTCATAGAATAACACCTTTGGTTACATTTTGCACTGCAATCCATGACAGTTGAATATCTCAACTAGTTTGGGAATTTCCCTCCATTGCTAGCCCTGGGATCTCCTCCTGGAGAAATGCTAGAGCAAACGCATACTCCAGAAAGAATTAGTGCATCTGTTCTTTCTTTTTAGTTGGCTTTGCACACCAATTAAACACAGAACAACTGTAGTGGCATGCTTCCACATCCGATTCCCGCTGCCCTTGGAGATTATCTGAATCTTCCCAGGGTAGAATCAGACAGTGCTGGGCAGCACATGGCACAGCTCAGACTGGCAAAATCAGCATCCTGAAGCAGTGCAGCTTTAACCTCACTACTGTGTGCCAGCCACTCAGCAAAGCAGCAGTCACTGGAAAGCTGTCAAGTACTTTGTACCAGGACTGTTATTTGGAGAGAACTAGCACAAGAAAAATAGCATTTCTGATTAGAAAACTCAAGAGATCGTTGTGAACAGCTGCAAAGAAGAATCAGCATTTCTAGCTTCCTATTTAAAGATGCTTGCACAAATAATTTAATTTGAATGAATTCACCCAAACTTATTAGAGGATGTGCTAGGCTCATTCAGTCCTCGGGCCATCAAGTCCCAGGGCCAGCCAGAGTTACACTCACAGAGAAGCTTTACCAGCACAACTCACACCTTCATGCCAGAGAGCCTGAGAACAGAGGAGCTGCCACATGACAGGCTGAGCACTGAAGTTCTCCTTATGGCCTCAGCACCAGATCAGTTGTCCCGTGGCAGTGGATGAGACCAGACTTGAGGGAAACCCTGCAATGGCAGCAGCTGAACCCCGGTGAGGGAGTGAGCACAGCAGGAAATGGTCCAGGGACCATCGGAAGGTGGTTTTGTAGCATGAAGGGATTCATATCCCAAGCAGCCATGGTCCAGAGAGTTTATATGACTGACCACCTAACCCCACCAGTCTCTCCAGTCCTGGGGACATTGCATGCTGAGTTACCAGGGCCTTTAGGAACCACATACCAGAAGAATTCAGCCTTTCTCCATTTCTACAGGTGGGTGCAACTCTACAGCTCTGAGGCTACATAAATCCAACAAAAATGTTGGTTTGAATGTTATTCAGCTCTTTTCAATGGCAACTCCAGTATACTCAGTAAATCCTATTTTCAATTACATGAAAAATTGGTGTCTTCACATAGCATATGAAATGTGTTTTCACTGTCACTCAATTTTTTAGGAGATTATCACGTCTTCCTTCCACTTGTGTCCATTCTGGTGAAGTGATGTAAAGGATTTGTTTGTGTGAACAGGATGGAGATGGAGGAATAGTTGTTGGAGAACAGCAGGAAACTCCATATTGGGAAGGCAGGCGAGTCTCCCCAGGACTCTCAAGCTCTGGAGCTGTTGAAGGCGCATACAGCGAGAACTTGAGTCTGCCAAGAGCCCTCTGAAACCAAACACGGCCACAAGCACTCAGGGCCCTCGCAACAGCCGTGACTCTCACCAGAGCCACAGCAAACACGTGGGCAGATACCATGGGCGTCTGTGAAATACCTGAAAAATAAAGAAATGTCTGAGGGAATTTCCAAACAGTTCAGAAGCCACCGACGTTTCTCGTCCGAGCTGGGCCCAGCCGCAGGGCCTTGCCCCGGCTGAGCAGAGCTCCCATCCAGAGGCTGGGAACGGACTCCCTCCACAGGCGGGAGAGTCGGCCCGCAGGGAGCGCGGTGCCACTCGAGGACTGACCCGTCCTGTCCTCCGGCCGAGGAGGAGCTGTCCCGTGTCGCCGCCCTGGGGGAGGGTGACCCGAACGGGCCGGCTCAGGGGACGGGAGAGAGACCCTCGCCTGGCTGCTCCAAGCGCGCATCTACTGATTTGATCCCCCGCGGCCGCCGTAGTTCCGAGTTGTGCCGGGAGGCGGCGGTGCGAGGGCCGCTGGGATATGTAGTCTTCCCGGGCGGGCCGGTTCATTGGCGGCGTGTTCTTCGACGCCGCTCGGGAACTACAGCCGGCGGCAGCGGCGGAGCGCGCGCCGGGATGGCGGCCCCCTTAGTGCTAGTGGTGCTGGCGGCCGTGACGGTGCGCGCCGCGCTCTACCGCTCCAGCCTCGCCGTTTTTATCGCCGAGCGGGTCGAGGTGGCGTCCCCGCTAAACGCCTGGAAGCGAGGTGAGGCCCGGCGAGCCCGGGCCGGGGCGCCGCTGGCCAGGCCGAGCCCCGCAGCGGCAGGGCGAAGGATCCCGGGCGGCGAGACCCTCCGAGCCGGACGGGCAGGGCCCGATCCCGGCCCCGCGCCGGGCTGGAAGCGGCTCAGCGGGGAGGGCGCCCGACTGCGCCCCGGGCAGTGCCGGGCCGGGCCAAACTGTGCTCGCCCGGTCCCAAACCAGAGCCGCACGGAAGGGCCGTGGGCCCCAGAGGAGCCCGTGGGAGCCGGTGCTCGACGGCTCCGGGGGGTGGGAGGGCCGCGGGGCCGGAGGCAGAGGATAGGGCTGAGGCAAGGACGTCGAGGTTCACTGCTGGTCGCGGACACTGGTGGTGTCTCACATGCCCCCAAACCGGCGCCTGACCCACCCAGCACGGAGCGTGTGGCTCCGTCGGCCTCGGCCGGCCCGTGCTGCTGTCCCTGCACAGGCACCGTGTTGCGGTGGGAATGCCACTGCACGCTCTCCAGTTCACTTCCCTTGATCAGCTGGTGTCCCCACACGTTACCAGCGATTCAAATTCTCTTCTGTAGGCTGAGGTACGGGCTTTTCAGTGACGTTCATCTGTGTATCATCTGAGCATGTTAAGAACCTTAATTTCTTTTAAAGACATCCCTTTGGTATCCAGTTATCATGCAGGTTAAATTATTTGCAGTTTTGGAGAGGAAAAGAGTGGCCAGAAGTAATAAAGGTCAGAAGTACAAGTGCATTTGATGACCTCTGCCCCACAATATTTAGCACTTCATGCTTTCTGTGCTATCGAGTCTTTTTAAATACCATCTCAGAGCATCAAGGTAGGGATCTAGATAGTAAAGGGGAAAAGTGGGATCAGCTTGAAAAGTCTGGGTTGTCACCATACAGGAAGTTGGTGGCAGCCAGAATCTATTTCTCCAGCATGTCACTGAACTGAGCACCTCTTGTGTCCTGCCTGTTTCCCTCTGAACAAATGGACCCATTTCTGTCAGCTCCTTTCATTGCACACTGCTCAGTCCCAGGGAGCCTCTGTGTTCGGAAAGGTGGAGATTCTGTGGAAAAGCACACACATGCTCTGCAGGGCAAGCTGTAACTCCATGAGCACAAAGGAGCTGAATCAAGACTATAAAATGTCAGGAAGTTTCAACAAGAGATAAAACTTTTAGTTTTGCCTGGCAATATGTGTTTATTTCTCTTCTTCCCTTGTGATTTTGGACGTTTGAGGCCTCTCCACATCTAATGAGGCAAAAAAGTTCAAATTCTATATTATGTTGTGATTGTCCTCTTGGAATTTAGTATTTTTCCAGCGTAGATGCCATATATCACTTAATAGGTGACTCAAAAGGAGGAGATACCATGCATGTGATTTATGTAGAGTTAAGTGCAAAATATTTCATCCAGAACATTTTTAGCTAAAACAAATAAATAAAGGTGATGAGTGCCCATGCAGGAACGCGTGTGGCAGAGCTGGGGACAAATCTGTTCTGGCTGGCTGTTGGCTCTGGGAGGTTTGGTGTCACCCATTCTGAGTGAGATTCTTGGAGTGTCAGTATTTTAAAAACTGCAGTTTTTAAAATCCTGAGATCTGTCACTTCCCATATTACCGGGTTCTAATGCAGGTGTCTTGTCTGTTTCAGTGGTCGAAGGATTAGCTCTGCTGGATTTAGGGGTCTCGCCGTACTCTGGAGCTATTTTTCATGAGGTTGGTTTGCATGCTTGTTTTCGAATGTGATATTCCAGTGGGAGCAGGGGTGTTAGTTTGGCTGCTCAGGGCCTGGAGAGGGCTGGGGGCCTGTTTTGTCCCAAAGACCACAGAGAACCTGACGTCGTGTGGTTTATCTGAGCAGTGGTTATGCAGTGACCAGCATGAGGAAATTCCCTGTGCAGGGAATCAAAGCTCAGTGTCATATTTGTTACTGCATAAAGAAATTCTGAGATAGGAGAACACTGTAATAAATCAAATACTCTGTTCACAACCAACTATTTCTGCCAGCATAAGCTGGAGTAGGGATGGTGTCCCAGTATCAGACTGTGAGTCTGATAGGATTTACTCAGCACCTGAGTCTCTGCATTTGCAGAAATTCTAATAGTAGCACAAGCATGCAGTTTATTAATTTCTCATCTTGAAAACACCTCGTTCCTACAAAATCACTTATGCACCTGTGGGGTTTTGTGCCCTCAAGTGGCCTTACTGATATGAAGGTACACTCATACATGGTGTCACCTGGGGTGAAGCAGGTACTTGGTATCCTCTGAAAAGTAGATTCTTTCCAATAAATTCTGCTTCTTTAGACAGAATTTCTCCCGAACTGTGAAATATTTCCGCATGCTTATTTAGGCCACCACATAATTTTTAAAGTTTTTTAAAAGAAATTTATTTTCTCATGTTGAAGACTGAATTTGCAGCATGTAAGTATAGTCCTTCCAGACTAAGCTTTTGTGTGATGGGAATAATTCAGAAACATGCTTTTCCTCTTACCTTAAAAGGGAAAAACTAGGAGTAAGAGGATGATAGGATTGTAACCCTACTGCTTTATGTTTTTAACATGCTTTATTTTTTTTGCATTATAAAAGACACATCTAAACAGCAGGGGAACCAGCTATGTAGGAAATCTTTCAAAAGTACCTGCAGACCACCTGAGAAATAGATTTTCTAGAAAAAAATTACTTTCTAAAACTGGTCTTTGTCTGCTTTCTGTTGTAAGTCTACCACTATTGTAGTAGAATTGAAAAGTTGGAATAGAATACAATTTTCAGAGTTGATGGTGTCTTTTATAAAGTGCATTGAGGACTTTGCAAGGAAAAAGACCAGTAATTCTGCTTTGATTAATTTTATTGAAATACCAGTGTTGGAGAATAGGCCAAAAAAAATTGTCTTTGGTGGTGTCTTGTAGAACTGCTCAACTCTTGTAAGTTTGTCTCATCAAATCACCAGTATTTTATCTGGACAATATTTGATATGGAGTTCCCTTTTGCTGTCTTTCAGACTCCACTGATAATCTATCTCTTTCATTTCCTGATTGAATATGCTGAACTGGTGTTCATGGTAAGTGCTCGTGGAAAGCTTCTCCTGAAAGGTCCCATTCAGGGAAATGCTGAGTGTGACTTTCTTTTCAGTCCTTCATCCTCCCTGTATCTCAAATTCCCGCTGAGCTCACACTTAATTAGAAAGGCAGCTTTGCCTGCACAAACCCACAGTCAGGCTTTTCCCTTCTTGTACATATTCATTCTTCTTTGTGAGTTCTTGCTTAGATAAGTATCCCCACACAGGGATAGGAAGGTATCATTTTATTTCAAATTTCAAACAATCTCTTACAGATAACAAAATGCTTTGTCCCCCACGCCTGTTGCCTACACTGCTGTTTCTCACCAATCCCTACACCACAGTTTCTGTCTGCCAAACCCTAGACCTGCCAGGAGCACAAATGGATCATTCCTCCAATGTCTCTTGTAAATTGTTCTCCAAGTTCTTCTGCGTGATTTAGAAGGACAGAAGTCCTGCTGCACACAGCAGTCAGTGGAGCCTCTGTGCCCAGGTCCCTGCCAGGCAGGACTTGTGCAGAGGCAGCAGCCATGTGCACTGTACTGCTGCCTGGGCAGTCTAGGGCAGCTCAAGGCTCTGTCATGCTGCCCTGGTGGCCAGGTGGGTTTAACCAGCTGGGCACTGCCCCAGTGTTGCTGTGCTCCCACTGTACCAGTGATTCTCTCTATTACCTTCATGTGCTGCTCTCCATGAACAATTTCTTTTCCTCTTAATTCCCCATTCTCTTGTTTTGTGAATATAAATATTTTTGATAAAGCCCATGACTTCAAGATGATGTGGTGGTGTGTGAGAGTACTGTTCAAATCAGCCTTTCAGGATTTTTAAAGCTTGTGTTTTGTTCCCCTGAGCTGAGTCAGATCAGAGCTCCTGTTAAATGCTGAGTCAGATCAGAGCTCCTGTTAAATGCTGACCAATGCATTTTTTTCCATTCATTCCAATTATTTTGCTTACAATCAGTCTATCCCTTGCTTTTTTAGATAACTGATGTGCTAACTGCTGTTGCTCTTTACTTGGCAATCCAGGACTTCAATAAAGTTGTGGTAAGCTAACTTCCCAGTATTGCTGTCCTCTTCTCCCAGCAAATATAATTATCTTTGGCCAAAGAAAAGATGTGCCAGAGGATGTGGTGTCAAGTCCTTGTTGCAATAAATCTGGTCATATTTTAATGATAAACAAACAGAACTGAATGTAGTAGACAACTGAGGCATTTTAAATTTTGTTGTGGCACTATTACAATGTCTGTAGCTACACACTGAGTGATGGTCACAGGAATCTACACTCTTCCGCAGCCTGGGTGTTATACCTTGGAGAGGGTTTCTTTGCACACAGCATGAGGTAATACACAGACTAGAAATGTGTAAAGGAAAGAGTGAAACCTTCCAGCAGTTCTGAGGTGGCAGATCATTTTTGTGGGCATGGGGAAAGTCTTGACATCAAATACTACTTGTTCCCTTCAAAGTGTATTTGGAGGTAAGTGATTCCTCCCAGCTCTCAAAGAACATTTTGTGTGAGCAGTGCTGTACTCTTTGCAGTTCCAGAGGGGCGGGGGTTTGGTATCAACATGAGCAGGGAGACTGCAATTTCTACACCATCTCTGTGGTCTCTCACCCAGCTGTGTGCTTGTTCCTTGTCCTCTGACTTTGAGGTTAAGGAAATAACCCAGGATAGAACTGCAGGCATGTAAGAGTTCCACATGTGAGTTACTTTGGGTGTTGAGAATTTACTGCTAGCATCTCTATCCTTCTGTCTCAGCATAATATAATTCAGTCAGTTAATATTTCAGATTTCTCTTTTGTGTCCCTAGAGAACCTCGTAAAACAAAAAATATTAAAGAGAGATTTGTCATAGAAGTATCCATCTTATCTTTAGAACAACAAAGACTGCATGCATATGGAGTTTGGGTTTTCAGGGACTTGTGTGTTGAACAGTGAATTTATAAAGTTTCATTAGAGATCCAAAGAGGTTAGGAAGATTGAGTGTTGGACTCTAGTGTGTTGAATTCACTGGTAGCTGTTTCATGACATAGACACAGGTAATTAAGGAAGTTAAAACTAGTAGAAATTATCTGCTTCCTCCTGACTCTCTCTTCAGTTGTTAAATGTTTGGGAAAAGATAGGGGTTTTTTGTTCTCTACAATTCCTCATATAACATAAGTTTTAGCTCACACCGGGGGCTTTAATATGCTCTACAGTAACAGAAACCCCAGGTAACTGGCTCAGTAATATGAAATAGAATTACACAAGTAGTACAGAACAATGACTTTCCTCTTCTGGCAGTCTTTGATCATTCTCCCTTGTTCAGTTTAAAAAGCAGAAGCTCCTAATAGAACTGGATAAATATGCACCAGATGTGGCTGAACTCATCCAGACACCCATGGACATGCACTACATCCCCCTCAAGGTAGCACTATTGTAAGTATTGCTCCTGTAAGCTGCATAGAGCTGCTTTGGTTCCTCAGCTCCCTTTGGGGTTTGTCTCATTTGGACCTTCAAAAACTGTCAAAAGTTTGGTTTCTTTCCCACAAAAATTCTGAATTTCCTATGGGGCCTGAATACTCAGTTTGAAAGTGAAAAGGAGATGCATTCATATGTGCTTGTTGCCAACAAGTAAATTCACTCAGGCCCTTTGAGATGGGCTCAGCAGCATAAGGTCATTATCTGGGTAACAAGAATGTTGTGTCAGCACAGATCACATTCCCATTTATTTTCCCTATTTGTGTGATAATTGATCCTATGCCTTCTAAATGGTATCTTTTCGGAAAAGTCAGGAGAATTTTTCAGCAGCTGGACCAAATATCTGAATATGTGCTGAATATTACAACTTGAATATCTCAGATCGCTTTTAACAGTTAACAGGTGTTTTCATGTTGTCATTTTATTAATTTCATGTCTTGGTGTTCTTCTGTATGCTAAACTTTTTTTTTTTTCAGAAGGCTTAGACTAAACTAATATACAATTAAGGTGCTTATTGTTACAGTTTTTTTATAATTTGATATTTTGACACAAATTACCCAAATTGCTCTGTATCAGAGATAGTTCTCCATTAGATAAATTGCCATTTTTTCTTATTTTCATATGATTTTTTTAAATGCCACATTCCCTGTGGCCAGAGGGGTAAAGTGAGTAAATTGCAGACTGTTCTGCGTGTTGCCACAGCAAAGCTGGCATTAAATTAAACCTGTCCTGCTGTAGGGTGCCTTCTGGAAACACTGAAGAAGACAGACTGGGACTCAGACACATAGGAAAATATAAAGGGAGAATTAGGAAATCATCAGTCCTCTCTACTTATTCTGATGAGTAATTTAGTTATTGCCAAGGCTGATCAGCACATTATCATACTTACTGTATTGGTTGTCCTCCAGACCTTTTTCTTTGCTCTGAACCTATTTAAACGAGATTATTGTAATTCTTATTTCCAAAAGGAGCTGGCATCCTTGCTAATTAAAGTGTGGCTGAATTCTGGAATGTAAAGTCGTTAAGAGTTTTCCTGTAATTCCAGTTAAAATGTGCTAGGCTTGCATAGCAGCCTGGTTTTGTGCTCAGATTGTGCTGTGAACATAAAGGCTTGCTCTGCCACAGCAGGAGGCTGGTTGAGTTATGGGAAACTCTGCTTATGTCTCAGATGTGTTTCCATCATATTTTCTTCTTATTCTTCTGCAGAAGTAGTAGGTGAGTAGCAGAAAAAGTTTCCTTTGGACCCAATAATCCTAAATCTCACGGAATAAATTTACAATGCATCTGCAAAGCAAGAAACAGTTTTGGTGATCATTTCCTAGGCCAGAACTTGCATTTTGGACACCTTTCCAATGTCTCATTTATGTAGGGGGCTCCCTGTGGCCCTTGTGTCCAAGTCTGCAATCCAGAGGTCTAGTTTTTGCTTCAGAGTGAAGAACCTGTTCAGCTGAACTAATTTGCTGATGTTTTGCATCACATGTAAATAAACAAAAAGGCAAAGTGCGTCTTTTTTTTCTTTGAACATTTCTTTAATTAGATGCTCCTTTGAATGTAACCTGAGCTTTGCTCTTTTTCAGCTACCTGTTAAACCCCTACACTGTGATATCTTGTGTGGCAAAGTCCACCTGCGCCATCAACAACTTTGTCATTGCATTCTTCATTTTAGCTACAATAAAAGGTAACACAGTGAAGAAAAATATACAACTTTTTAGAAAGATTGGAAATGTAGCAAAAAATGAATCCAGGGGGAACTTCACAGATACGATTGCTGTAAAGATCTCAGTGGAACCCAGTGCAAACAGGACTGGAACAAGGTCAAAGTTCTGCATGAATTTGTGAGATCAAGAGACTTTATAGTCAAGTGAAAACTTACCTCAGTGTACCCGAGAGTTTACTCTAAAAACTGACTCCTTTTCCTAGTGGACTTTAAATAGTTTTCTGTTCAGGAAGAAACGTATCTGTGTGTTGCAGAACGTAAGAGCTCTGATGCTCTTCTTTTGTATGTGAATATGCACTTCAGTGTTGTACACAATTGATTTTTAGAGCTTATCCTTGAACTTTTATTCAAAAGCAAGCATTTGCTTGCAGCTGTTATTTGACTTTCACTCACAGTTGTAAACATGGCTTGAAATGAAGTAATTGAGCTTTGGAGAAGCAGAAGCAATAACCAAAGACCCAAATCAGCTCAGTGGAGTAGATGATGTCAGAGTCACTGTTCATTTATTCTGTTTCTTTTATGGCTCCCCAATGCTAAAATCTTTTAGCCTATATGATTTGTAAGGACTTCTCTGCTGGATCAGAGGAAAGGTCAGTCTGATCTTTTGTCTCCAGCAGGGCCTAGACCCAGGTGCTGCAAAAAAAAAGCTGATATAGTTTTTATCAGTGTTTCCAAAAGAAAATTTTCCTATAATTATTGGCTAATTGGGTCAGGAGGTATTTTAATTTAAAGCATTTGCAATAGCAAACAAGTGAGGTCTATTTAGTTAAACTGACTTTTAACTTTTCACTGAGACCAAAAGTTTGGTCATAGACAAAACTGTAGTGGCTGTCTCATGATTTGTCCCTGACTGAGAGTGTGGCAGTCTGAAGTTTAAGTGGGCAAAGAGCATATCAAGTTATATCTGTGATTTCTGGGAACCACTTCTTTAGATCTATGCAGAACTGAACACTGGATAAAATACAGGACAGTGAGGTTTCTGTCAGAAGAGTGTAGTTGAAGAGAGGAGAGGCTCATCACCAGGTAATCCTGTATTTTCCCTTTCAAAGGAGCAGGGAGAAGCTCTCTGAGAGTTTGCTGTCAACAGGGTGACAGTTGCTTCAGTGTACTGAGTCAGGGCTCTTGCTGTCTGAGCTCTATTTTTACAGAGGACTTCCATCAAGTCTGTAGCTATAACCAGGCTACTGCACTGGGTGCTTGTATTTTTATTGTTTAACCTGAGACCTTTTGGGCATTATTTCTGTTATTGGTAGTTGAGAAATGTGAGTGTTCAACACTGAGGCACTTCAAATAAGGCTGCCTCAATAGAAACCTTCATATTTATAAGATCTCTTGGAAAAGCTGTGCCAATCCTTTCTGTGCTTCAGTTTTGGTATCAGTGAAGCAGAGCTAATGCCACTCCTTCAGCTGCAGACTTTGCTTGCTCTCTTGCACACGCTTTGCTGAGGCTGCAACACATTCTGGTGGTGAGGTTATCCAGCCAGTTCAGTGCAGTAGTTCCTACATACAGATTTGACTTAAGTGAATGCATTCCCATGCATTAACAGCAACCAGCATGGGCTTTATATAGACTGAATTATATGAATCTCTTTCTGTGTGTGAATGACAGGAGATAAAACCAGCCAGTGCTTCTTTCTTATGGAGTGAATCATTCTCCATTCAAAATGTCATTAAAAAGAGAACTCCCTGCAGGATACATTCTGCTGAAAACTCCTTGAAGTGGTGTCCTGATATTTGTGAATCCCTTGCAGAGTGTTATGAGTTTCTTCCCATTTGAACTTCCTGTCTGTATGGCTGTTTATACTAAAAGTTCCTTATAAACTTTTTTTCTTTGCAGGTAGTGCCTTCCTCAGTGCTGTATTCTTGGCCTTAGCAACATACCAGTCACTCTACCCTCTCACACTGTTTGCTCCAGCACTGCTTTACCTTCTACAGGTAGGTGATTTCTAGCTCTTGCTACCTGTTGTCTTCTTGTAGCTGTGCAGGGACAGTCCTGAGGAGGGGAGTCAGGCAAGTGCAGTGTTTCAAACAAAGTGACTCTCCTCAAGCCATGGCAAGTTTGAACCCTGAATGGGAATGCCTATGTTTGGAGAGAAGGAAGCAGGAAATCTCCTACAGAATTGAGTGGTGTTTAGCTTGCCCTTGTTTGTTCCTTATGTTGTGTGAGCAGCAGTGACAGGCTCAGACCCAAAGAGGTTCTAAAATGCTGGTTTGGGGTTTAATGGCAAAAGGTGTGTTCTGGAAAGAGTCTGCTTGTCCTTTCTCCCTCTCAATTAACAAGACCCTGAATCCCACCAGGGCTGCCTTTGCTAATTTTATCCTGCTGTGGCAGCAAGGTGAGGCTGTGATGCCAGCAGAGGCTCAGCTCACTTCACAGATCACTTTGTGATGATGTTTAGTATTTGAAATTATTATAATTCTGAAATTATGCTGCTGCTGTGCATTTCACCAGTCTTTTTTTGTTGCTTCTGATGGTGATTGTTATAGTTTATCATTACTGAACTAGCCTGTTCTCAAGTCTCTGAGCTTCCAGACAGATTGGGAGTCAGTTCTAATTAATTTTCTTTCTCTGACTATCTGACATGAATGTCTCTTACTTTTTTTCAGGAATTTTCTTATTATTAGTCTTTGCAAGAGAAGAACTGCAGAGTCAGTGTTGCTTTTTCAGTTTGATGATTTTTAGGAGAACCTATATCATTAATATTTTGGTCTTGCTTATTCTCTTTTAACTTTAGTCAAAGTAAATTGGGAGTGAAGTGCAAGCATTGTACTTTGAATTTGCAAACAATAAGTGCTTTGATATGTGATTTCCTAATTTGCAGCTTTTAAAGGCAGTCATGCCTGTGTTCCTCCTTTTATCTAAATTTGTAAATGAACTTTCCTGCATTCTTTGTACAGAATTAAATCACTTTTCTCAATCTCTCCTGCCAAAATTTTTGGTAATGTTGCTTACATTGTCCCAGCAAGTGACATTAAACCCACTCCAAATGGAAAAACCCAGTGAGCTTTACACAGAGCCCACAGCAGTCAGGGCAGATTCTCTGCACACCTCCTGCCATTGTAAACCTCAGGGCCAAATGGAAAAGCAACATCACTGACCTTGAGCTACAGAATGCTGAGTGATTCCCAAAGGTGTTGGCCCCTGTGTATGTCTGTCTGTCCACAGGCAGTCAGGGGACCGATGGAGTGGGGTATCCCTGTCATGTTACATTGACTTGTAGCAAGGACATGTGGCAGTGTCAGGACTTTGTCTGAGGAAGTCAGCTTTCAGAGGGGCTCCTTTGTGCTTAGGAGCTCAGTGGATGTCCTTTTTCCCTGATTTCAGCAGAGCAGGAGTGCCAGGCCAAGTGCTGATACCACAGGATGGGGGCTCTGGAGCAGGGCTTTTGGTCACCCCTTACAGTGGGGTCGTGCAGGAGAAGACAGGCACCAGTGCAGTATTGCAAACATCTGAGGTACCAGTGCAGCTGTGAGGAGGGGTGTGTGAACCTTCTGCCTGTGTACATGCTGACACGATGGACTCACTGCAAGCAGAAGTTTCCAGCTCTGCTACTGGATTTTCAAACACAGCTCTGGAAATACCTGCAGTGTGTGACTTAAATGGCCAGAGTGAAGAACAGCAGGCAAATTGTGCTTGAAAGCTGCTCCTTCTAGTGCCATAGTGCCAGTGTTTGATGCTTTCTTTCATGAATTTAAAATGATTTTCTGAACACTCACGCTTTCTTGTGGCTCTCTACTTGATGAGATGCTTCTGCTTCTCTTTCAGCGTCAGTTCATACCTATCAAACTGAAAAGCAAAAGTTTCTGGCTCTACACCATGCAGTATGCATCCCTGTATCTGTGCAGCCTGGTAGTGATCATCTGCCTCTCCTTCTTCCTGCTCAATTCCTGGGATTTTATCCCATCTGTTTATGGGTTTATGTAAGTATAAGGGTGGTTTTCTGTCTGACCCCACCCCAGGTTGTTTCTTGCCCATCACACACAGGTATGTGCTTGACCCAGGAAGTGTGAGGTCTGTGATTTACTGGCAGTGCAATAAAAGAAAGAAAAGGAGAAAGAAACTGGGAGGAAAACAGCCATTAGCTGCCTCCAATGTCTGTTAAATAAATAATAGCAGAAACTAAAGACAGCTGTTTTCCAGTGAGTGATTGGAAATGGATTTGATTGTTGAGCTACCATGGCTGTGAAATATTCCTCTCTGGAGCAATGTCTGATCGAGAATGTTTAAATCCTGCTGTGCCATCAGAAAGGATTCCTCAGCAGAATTTCAACCTGCAACCCACATTTTCATCCATTTGGTTTCTCCTTCATGGATTTACAATTTAGGTCCTGCATTCAGTAGCACGCAATTATTGCAACACATTAGTTAATGCAACAGAAGCAGGGCAGCGAAGAACAACCATTAAAAAATTTACTGTGACTTTCTTTTCAAATTTCAGCCTTTCTGTTCCAGACCTGACACCCAATATTGGCCTTTTCTGGTACTTCTTTGCAGAGATGTTTGAACACTTTAGTCTTTTCTTCGTATGTGTGTTTCAAATCAATGTGTTCTTCTACACCATTCCCTTGGCAATAAAGTTAAAGTAAGTATGAGTGTATTTCTCTGCTACTTTATTTTACTCTTAAGTTATCCAGTGGAAGCTTCTAAGGCAGAAGTCAGATGTCTTCATCTACAAGCCTGAAGGAGATTTTTAACAGGGCCTATCTTCCTCATTTCCTATAGTTTTAGCTCTTTTCCTCTTAAATAGAGTGTCTTGGACTCTGCAGTGAAACTGTCATGCAGGCATCAACAGAGGCAGCAGAAATGGAGGCTAGAAGTGCCAGCATATGGCACTGTAGTCAGAAAGCAAGAGCTGGCTGGAATTTCTAGCTCTTCATTGTCAGAAAAAAAGTGGGAACTTGGGGGCTTTCCTGTCTGACTTCATTGGCTTCTTGCTGATAAAAACACCCCTTAACACACGTGAATTCTCAGTGAATTTGTCCTTTGGCTTGCACTGGAGAGATCAGGTGGAGATCACTGGAGGGATAACGATGGGCTTTGGGCATAAATTACCATCAGAGGGCAGGTGCTAATTGCTTCTGGTGAATAAGGCAGAGCTGGGGAAGCACGGTGCAGTTGACCAGTGTGCAGGTGTAAATGTGCACTGAGGGAGGCCAGATGTTGCTGGGTGAGGGCTGTGGCAGATGTGCCTCCCCTGACCCTGCTGTTCTGCAGGGCAGCTCTGTACCCCACCCAGCATTCAGAGCCTAGTCTGGAGAGTGCAGGGCTGCAGGAGCCTCTTTGATGCTGTCTTGCAGCACGTCTGTGCCCTTGCTGATATTTATTTGCAGTTTTCAGAGGTCCTACTGCATCATCTTAGCCTTTGTTTTACCTTCCAGGGAACACCCTGTATTCTTCATGTTTGTCCAGCTCGCCATCATTTCTATCTTCAAGTCCTATCCCACTGTGGGAGATGTTGCACTGTACATGGCCTTCCTTCCAGTCTGGAGCCACCTTTACAGATGTAAGTTCTTTGTGCTTGATTATTATTTATCTGGAATGGAAAAGGGCCTGCCACATAATTAATTTAAATGCTCACCACTAAACCAAACCAGACCCAAGTTCACAGAATCTCATGGCCTCCATGGGGTGTCTAGAAGGAGGCTGGATTTTGGAGATTTTTTTCCTCTGCTGATACAGTCCCTAACCTACACCTTTTTCTGAAGATTATCTTTTTTATAAGAACCTTTTGCAGTCCTGCATCCTCCAAATGCTTCACTCTCATTTAAGGCTGTGTAATTTGAACAGTGCTTCTGCAATTGGTGAGTCTCCCAGGTGTAAAGTGCTGCATCTTGCAGTCGTGCTTTGTTTTGCATCTGCTTGTTTGCTTAGAGTGAAAGTAACTGAATTACTGCAATTGTCCAATCTTTCTTGAATGCTTCAAAAAGACCCTCTTTAACTCTTGAAATCACCAGAGAGCTTCCTGTGGATTCTCAGGCTCAGTCTCTTCCTCTTCAGAAGGAAGAACCTTTTTCCATGGGGAGATTTGGAAATTGTGTTTTTCCTGACGTTTCTTGCTTAAACCAACTGCTTTGACCATCTTGGCTAGGTTGTCCATGCCTTTCACTGCAGCCTTCTCCAAGCCAGGCTAAGTGTGTTCATGGACAGCTCCCCTGCCTGTTGTAGGAGACATAGTCAGGAGTCAAGGAGACCATCTGCTCTATGGGTTTCAGACTCAGGAGAACTGAGGCCAAAGCAGCTGTGATCAAACAGGGCAGGAATCTCCAAACTGTCCCTAAGCACATCACAGCTGTAGCAGGTGATGAACTTCTGAAAGTCCTTGCTCAGTGTAGTTCAGTTACACATTCCAAGCATGCAGAGAGAGGGACAGTCATCTGTCACCTGCTCCCACCATGCAGTGTGTGAAAAGACCTGCTGAACAAGAAGTTTAAAATAGGTGGGAAGAGGTTTAGATATGACAGTGCTCTCAAAACATCATCTGCCCCCAGCTGCAGAGCAATGGGTGTGGACTGAGCTGCAGCCAAGCACAGCAGCAGGAGTGTGAGGATGGATTACAGCATTGCTGCCAAAGGAGAGACATAAACACTTCAGAAAACAAAACCTCTCCTGGCCTGGTAGTTCCCAGCTCTTTTAGACAAATTTGTGCATAGTTTTTGTCCACCTGACACATTCTTGGGCAGATTGCTGGATTCTTGCACCTCCCAATGTCATGTGTCTGTCAGTGCATTTGGCCTGTATGAGTTTCTTCCTTTTATGGTGCTTTCATTTTCTTGCCTCCTCCCCAAGAAAGTATCTTTTCCTATAACCCACAGATTCATTTTTTCCTTTGTCATTAGTTTGATGAGGCAAGGGTTTAAAGTGCTCTGCTCTCCAAATGGAGAAGCTGCTGGCAAAGCCTCTTTGTAGGCTGCTGGTTACTGTAGTGTAGATACCAAAAAGCCAAAGTCATCCAAGGAAGAGTGTTTGAAAGCAGGACCTAGAAGGAAAGAGCTACAGATGGTGTTTTCACACTGCAACAAAGGCAGAAGTATTTGTTTTGAAGGGAAATAAGTGAATTTCTTATAACCACTATCTAGGAAGTTACTAAAGCAACCTGGGGAAGGTTATTGGAGGGAATTATATCTTGGCAAATGCCTCTCACCCCTGCACACACCTTAAATACCATTACTGATTGTGTGACCATGACTGCTCAGTAATACATAGTTTTAACAGCTGGTTTTCTTTTACAGTCCTCCGGAACATCTTCATCCTGTCATGTGTGCTCATTTTCTGCTCCTTCCTGTTCCCTGTTCTGTGGCATCTATGGATTTATGCAGGAAGTGCCAACTCCAATTTTTATTATGCCATCACGTTGACATTCAACATAGGGCAGGTCAGTAGAGTGAGGCAAATGAAGCTGCAAGCTGCACTGTGGGCAGGCTGCAGGATGGGGTGGCCTGTCAGCAGCAGTGAATCCTGCGGGATGGGGCTGGCTCTCTGCATCCTGTGTGATCCTGCTTAGCAGCTTCCTGGCTTTCCTCCTGGATTCTGCCTGTTCCTCAACCCCTGGCACACTAATGGGAAAGAGTTCTTGTGGTATTTGAGCTGTGGCTTAACAATCCAACCCAGCTGACTGCACGTTCTGTGCCCTGTTGCTGATGACCAAGGAAAAGCATCTCAGTATGGCAAGAACAAGCACAAGTGAACGCAGAAGAGCAGCTAAGAGGGGAAATGGAAAAACCTCAGTGCAGTAGCAGTGGGGCCAGAAAACAGACAAATGACACCTACCCGTGCACAAGGACAGAGCAGCATGTGGAGGGTCCCAGTGGTGCCAGGACTTGCCATCCCTAGCTTTCCTGAGGCCATTCAGGATACATGACTTCCACTGGCCTTAGGGAAAGCAGAGTTTAGCACCCTTGAAGGCTGGAGCTCAGTGTACACAGGCACTACAGCTTTCATAAGTTCTTCCTCTTCTCTGTGCTGCTTGTAATGCACCTGAGTCTTGGGGCAATTTGATAATGTGGTTGAGCAGAACATTCATTTCATGTTAAAGTTGCCTTTATTTTAAATGTGCCTCAGCCATTTATGCTTATCTGCTTCTCCTAAAGCCAGGGGAACACTTTGACCAGGGGCAGAAAATCACCTGCTCTTACCCTTAATTAATGGGGAAAACACTCATTTGGTAGTACCAAAAGAGACTGCACAGGGGAAGAGAGAGAATAGAGGTTCTGCTAAGAGGGACTGATAGGAAACTGGGGGTGGTTCACTACATGTCCTTCTATGGAATGAAAGGAATAGTAAAATCTAATTAGAAGTAGCAGGCATTATTCTAAGATTTTATTTCCTACCTGAGAAAGTCATAGCAGATCCTGTAATGTCTTGTGCTCTGTGTAAATGCAGACAGCAAACGTCTGATTTCCTTGTGAGAAAGACTTAGCCCCCATCCCCACCCACCTCAGCTCTTTTTTTTCCCATTTAGATATCTACAGGTAAAGGTAAGAATCACCTCTGCTGACACAGCAGTTCAGCAAAGCAAGCAGATCATGGCTCTTTCCCTCTCCCTGGACCTGTTCCCCTTCACACTTTCTCCCCTGACCTGAGCAGTCTGCAGCCCTGTTTCTCTTTTCCTCGCTCTCCACCTGGTCCTCCATCCCCTCCTGTCCTGCCATTGAGGCTGTGCAGCAGCTGTGTGTTTCTGTGCTGTACTGCACTGTAGCCCAGGCAGACTCTGTCCCCCCCTCTGTGCCCTTAGCACTGCCACGTACTTCAGGTGACATAGTGCCAAAGGGATGCTTTAAGTGGCATTAAGGACATGAGGACAATAACTACCAGCTCGGGCTGGCACTGAAAAGGTTTTCCACTCTAGTTTCCTGCTTCTGTTTCCAACTGGAGAAGGGCAGCTGCAAGAGGCTAAGTGACAAATGAGGCACCTCAAGTGGTTGTGTCTAGTTCTGGGCACCTTCATTCAGGAAGGACATTACAGACCTGGAACATGTCTAGAGAAGGGAAACTGAGCCGAAGGAGTAGCTGAGGGAGCTGGAGGGGTCAGCCTGGAGAAAAGGAGGCTCAGCAGGGACCTTCTCACTCTGCAAGTCCCTGACAGGAGGAGGCAGCTGGGGGGATCAGACTCTGCTCCTCGAGATCAAGGACAGGATGAGAGGAAACATCCTCAAGCTGTGCCAGAGGAGATTCAGGTTGGACAGTAGGAGGAATTTCATCACAGAAAACATGGTCAGGCATTGGAAGGGTCTGCCCAGGGAGGTGGTGGAGTCCCACCCCTGGAGGTGTCCAAGGAACACCTGAGTGCCTGGATGTGGCACTCAGTGCCCTGGACTGGGTGATATGATGGGAGCGAATCAGTCAAAGGTTGGACTTGGTGATCTCAGAGGTCTTTTCCAGCTAAAATGACCCTGTAATTCTGGACAGCATTTGGATAGGAGTCCTGTGGGTGCAGCTGAGATGTCTGTGCAGCTATGGCACAACTGGACTGTCATTGTCATACATTTTAGCCAGTTTATGGAGCTACTGTATGTGAGTCTCCCTTAGCTTAACATGGCAAGGGGATGGACAGGGTGTTCCCAAGGTCACAGTGGCTCGTCCAGCAGCATGTGCTGAACAGCCCAGAAGCTGCTTAATCCCCTACAGGGTCTGTCACCAACATGTGTCCCTCTTTTTTCCTTGCTCTGAAGCACCACTGATGTGTCTGAACATCTCACTCCACAGATCCTGCTCATCTCGGATTATTTCTATGCCTTCCTCCGGCGCGAGTACTACCTCACTCACGGACTCCACTTGACAAGGCAGGATGGGACAGAGGCCATGCTGGTTTTGAAATAAGGACTATACCACTATTTCCTGGGACATGGACCACTCTGAGGAACATGCAAAGCTTGGGGTACATGGGGTGGGTGGGGAAGGTTCCCTGAATGAAGTCTGACTTTGAGAATGATACCTACTGAAAGAAAGGGCTGAGGTTCTGGGAATACCCCCCTGAGCTGCAGGTTCAGCACAGGCTTTCAGAGCTGCAGTGCCTCTCCCCTCAGCTGTGCTTTTCACTTCGACCTCAGCCATCTGCTCTGGGCAGACAAGCAAGAATGAGTGTGTCTGACCTAAACCCAGGGCTGGAGCTCAGATAATGAACTGTTTTCCACCACTGCTTCTTGGAGATGTTTGCTTCTCCAGGGATCTTCCCCTTCACTGCTTTGACCAGTAATGCTCCTGCTTGGCACAAGGCAATCTCTGGGTGCCTGGTGCCCCAGCCCTGGCTGCAGATTCTATTTCTTGGTGGTTATGCTGGTGAGGGATCCAGAAGAATCCCATGTGCTCAGTCACAGTGGGTGCTGTGAAAGGGTTGGATGACCTTGGAGGACAGCTGGAGCTGCTGCCACACCTGGTAACCTCAGCACTCAAAGCACAATTAGGAACCAGAACTGGGATGGGATCAGGAGCAGGATGGGTACCAGGTAACTGCTCTATTCCATTGAAGCAACACATCCATGCCAATAGCTGCACAGAGGCATTGCAGGTCTCAGAAGAAATACTACTGAGGAGATGGACCACTGCTCCCAGTTTCTGTTGGGTGACAAAGCCTGGCAGTACTGGGCTCACATTGTGCTGCTGTGATCCCTTGGGGCAGCAGCCGGGACCAGGAGGTGTCACACTCTCCCTGTAAGGTCCCAGACCAAATCCAGGAGCCTCAGCCTCTGCTGTTATGGAGTTGTTCCACAGTTGCTTATCACTACTGGATATGCACGTGTCTGTGTCACCCCTGTGCTAGTTGGTGCTGGGCTTATGGCTGTGCATGGGGGCTCCCTTAAACCAGCTCCCCTGGTCCCCCAGCTCTTCTCTGCTCAGACCTGCTCTCCTTTGAGCTGCTGCTGCTCCCTGAATGTGACACTCTGGGGTGAAGCCACCAGCTCTGCTGGCTGTGTGGTGCCACTGCGCTGTGGTGACCAGAGTGTCACAGCAGCCTCCAGTCTCACTCACCACTGCTCCCGCAGGACATCCGAAGGGTTGGGAATGTGACATGGAAACCAAACTGCACCTGGTACCGAGCAGCTGAGAGGGGGATGTGCCCAGGCAGGTGTGTAAACAGACCTCCTTTCTTTCCGGACAACTCAAACTTTTGCCTTACTGCACTGCTGTCAGCGCTTTGGGGGGTGGAGCTGCGCCCAGGCAGCCCCTGCCTGGGGCAGGCCCGGCTGCCGAGGGGCCAGCAGGGGCATGGCAAGGAGCAAAATAAACTGGGCAAGTTTTGAACACCTCCTGTGCTCTGTGGCTGTGCGGGCTGGAGGATGAGGGAGGTGTGGCAGGCACTGAGAGTCACATGGATTTGAAAGCAAAAATGGGCTGGGGGAGGAAACAAGTGTCTTTGGGAGGAAACAAGGGTCTTTGGGGCAGGCTGAAACACCCCTGGCTGTTGGGAAGGCCAGGTATGTGCAGGTAACTGGGCAGTGGTGTAAGAGAAAGTGAGAGGGTGACTAACTGGAGGGAGCTGTAGGGGAGTGTTCATTTTACTGTGCCTCTTTCTGCAAAGCCAACAGTTATTAACCATGAAGAGAGAGATGGTGACAGGAGGCAGCAGGGCCGAGCTGAGGGCTGCAGGCAGTGTCACTGTCCTGTGCAACAGCTGGATTTGTTCCTGGAGCTGTGCCCACTCCCAGCCCTGGGTCCATCTGGGTATCCTGAAGGAGCAAGTCCCAAATTTCGACTTAAGCAGTCCTGAGGCATGTGGTGGGGTCAGCACTGGGGCAAGGGAGGAGGAAGGACATGAGAAGTGACAGGGGAGGGACAGGATCATGGTCAAGGGTAGGGAAAAGCAAAGGGTAGGGGCAAGGGCAGAGAGGATGAAGAGGTAAAGGGGAAGGGGCAGGCACAGCATCAAGGACAGGGACAATATCAGTGGTATGGAAGGGTGGGGCCAGGAGCAAGGGTGGGGCAGGGACAGAAGCACTGGCAGGGGTAGGGGTAGAGACAGGGATTGCCATGCTAAGGCAACTCAGGCAGGGACTGAGAGCACTGTCCTGGCTCCTGACCAGGGTCCCGGAGGAAGTTTTTGGGGCCACCAGAACTGCCTGGTCGCCACCCAGTGTTGCCAGTGACCAAATGCCAGGCACCAGGAATGCCCAAATTCCCACTGTTATCATAGGCTGGTGGGCACAACAGAGCAGACACCCACCAGCACTGCAGTGGGCCTGCTATGGAGATGAGGAACAGCCCAAAAATGCCTGCAGTGGGCCTAGGGCCTCGGCTAGGCATCAAGGCCATCGTGCTGCCATGCAAGGCATGCAGGAAGTCCTGGATTGGCAAAAACAGAGCCTTATTGCACTTAGACCCAGAGGCTCACAGCCAGACCAAGTGGTTTGGGGGTGACATCAGTGAGAAGTGGCCACACTGGGGTGCTGCACCTCTTCCCTGGTCTGCAGGGGCTTCTCCAGAGGCACCTGAGGCTGGCAGGTCCCTCAGCCAGTGATTCCCTCCTCAGCTGCCAGTCCCAAGCTGGCTCCCTTAGAGTGAGGGTCATGTGCCACCAGGGCCTCCTGTACTGGGTTTGTATGTCCGGGTTTTGGTAGTGGGGTGCCTAGAGTGGCTTCTGTGAGAAGCTGCCAGAAACTTCCCCTGTGTCTGACAGAGCCAACTCCAGATGGCTCCAGGATGGACCCACTGCTGGCCAAGGCCCAGGGATCAGGGATTTAAGTAGAAGTATTGCACTCAGAGAAGAGCAAACTGAGAATATGTGAGAGGAGCAGTCCTGCCCACACCCAGGGCGGGGCAGGAGGAGGGGCTGGAGCTCCTTCAGGACCTGGAGCTGAGATTCCCCTGGAATTCTGTGGGGAAGCCCATGGGGAGGCATCTGTGCCCCTGCAGCCCATGGAGGGCCCAAGGGTGCCAAGATCCACCTGCAGCCCCTGGAGGAGCCCACACCAGAGCAGGGGAAGGACTCCAACTCCTCTCCCTGATCAGCAGCAGAAACAAGAGGTGATGAACTGATCATAACCCCTATTCCATATCTCCCTGCACTGCTGGAGGGGAGGAGGCAGAGCTGGGAAGGAGGGAGGTGTGGGGAAAGTGTTTTTAAAGTCTTATTTTACTTCTCATTATCCTGCTAGGGTTTTGTTAGTAATAAATTCAGTTAATGTCTCTAATTCGAATCTGTTTTGCCCTGAAAGTATTTGATGAGGGGTCTCACCCAGTCCTTAACTCATGAACCTTTTGCTGTATTTTCTCTGCCCTGCCCAGCTGTGGAGGGCAGTGAGGGAGGCTGTGGCAGGTGTCCAGCCAGGGTCACCCCACCACACAGGGGTTGGCAGTTGCTACAACCATTGCAGTAGTTGTGTTGCAAAGAGCAACTCTGCACGACCTGCCCCAGTGATACCAAAACAAGGGGAGTCCCTGGCCTCACTGCCCACCGCTTGGTTCCAGGCAACAGCTGGGGTACAAGAGAGGTGACAGCCACCGGGCACCAAGCACCTGGCTGGAGTGGGGTGCCTGCCCATGCATCCCAGCACCCTGCGGGGGGACAGATTCTGGACCCCTATGAGCCGAGACAGGCTGCTGGCACCCACACACACCCTGTCACACACCAATGGCCAGGGCGGGGCTGGCACTGCTGAACATTAACCCCGGGGCGATGTCCAGGGCTCCCTGGCGGCGCTGTCCCAGCACCCCAGAAACACCTGCAATGAGGGGGCTCCGAGTCCACTACCAGCTCCTGGTAGGTCCACTGTGGTAGAGTCCCACATGGCAGCAAGGAATGAGCTCTGGGGCAGCGCTGGGAGGCACCAGCCAGGCTGGAAAGGGGCTGGACAGACAGAGGGGGGCTGCCCTGGGAGGAGCGAGGGGCTGGGGAGGGGCGGGGGTGATGGGCACGCGTGGGACCTGCGCCTGCAGCCCGCTGCCTCCCGAGGGTCCCGGGGGCAGATATCCTGTGCCCCGGCGTTACACTCGCTCAGCCCTCTTGTCCCCTCAGGTGGTGGGCAGGAAATTGCTGCCCACCCGCCCTTGTGCGTGGGCTGCACCCACAGCCATCCTGGGTACGTGGCTGGCTGAGACACTTGTCGCTAGCGGCCACCCGGACCGTGGCACATGCCCAACCCCTCCCATGCTGTGGGGTCAGCCTGGCTGTGAGCAAAGAGGGGAAAGGCACGGCTCCACCCCTTCTCTGGGGGCTGCAGCTGTAGGAGCCTTCCCTCTTCCTCCTCCACCCCTTCCTCCCCTTCGAAGGGCCATATACCCTTGAAATTCCATGTGCAGCAGTGGCACGGCCTGGTGGGGTGCCAGGACGTGGCACGACACCTGGGCTGTCGGGAGCAGTGGGCAGCTGGGAGCAGGGCTGTAGGCTCAGCCTGGTGCCCATTTTCGTGGACTTCGGGCCCCTTCTCCCAGCCCCTGGACAGAGGATGTGAGATACCCCGTGCTGGGAGCGTTCAGGAGCTGCTGATCCCTCAGGCCCACAGGGATGCTCAGCTCCCACTGCCCCTAGCCCGACCAGGACGAGGACTTGTCCATGGGATGCGAGGACCCAGCTGGAGAGGGACAGCGGGGCTCGGAGGGAGCCCTAGCAGCAGCCGAGGAGGAGCCCTGCAGGCTGGTGCTGAGCACACCCAGCAGCATCCTGCAGGACAGAGAGATCCACGAGGTGAGGCACAGGGACCCCACACTCCCGCCCATGTGCCCCGTTCCCACAGCCCTGACCACAGCCGGTTCCACCTATCAGGAATAGTCCGGTGTGAAGCCAGAGGGGTGACTGTCCCCTGTGCCTGGGGTCATTCACCTCAGCCTCCTCTTGGGGGGAAGGATGCTTGGGGAGCCATCTCAGAAGGGTTTGTAGGGTGAGGATGCTTGAGGGAAGTATCCCAGGGTGCTGCTGGGAGGGGCAGGGGCTTGAGGAGGCCCCTTTAGGAACGTGTTGAAGGGCAAGGTGCTTGGAACCACCTCTCGGAAGGATGCCCAAGTGGGTGTCTTGGGAGGCTGTTTGGAGGGATGATATGTGGGCCCAGCTCTCAGGAGAACTCCCGGTGAGATCCCTCAGGTTAGCTCTGGGGCAGGGAGGGATCCTCAGCCAATTAGCACCGACTGAGGCCACTGTGCCCCAGCTGGGCCCCCAGCTGCCCCCGCGGCTGACGCAGCAGCCCTGGCACCTTCTCTACTCCACCGGGCGGGATGGCTTCAGCCTGCGGACGCTGTACCGGAGCGGAGCCCGGCCGGACTCACCGGCCCTGCTGCTCATCAGGGACACGGAGGCGCAGGTACGGCCGTGTCCTCCCCAGCCCGGCTGCCCCGTGCCACACGGGGCCTGGGCACCTCCTCGCTCCGTTGGCATGACGGGGACACGTCCCGACGCTGGGAGCCCCTCTGATCAGTGCATCATGAACCTCCCCCTTCTGCCTCCCCAGGCCTTCGGTGCCTTCTCCTCCAGAGCTATTCGCAGCAGCAGCGGCTTCTACGGCACGGGGGAGACCTTCCTCTTCTCCTTCTGCCCTGAGCTGAAGGTGCGGCTGCAGGCTGCCTGCCGTGGGGCGCCCCGGGGCGGGGGCTGGTCATGACCCGAGTAGCGGGCCACGCCTGGGGGTCCCCGCTGTTCTGGGGGGAACTGGGGTGACGGGACTGCCCTTGGTGGCGACAGCAGCCAGGGGACCCTGTTGGCAGCAGCCCCCCAGGTTCTTCTGGGGCTGGGGGGAGAAGGTGAATCCCAGGCAGTGTACAGGGAGGGGAGCTCAGGGGAGGGGACCGTGCCCACCTGGGTGTCACCGTGTTCCCTCCACATGGCAGGGCGGTCACAGCCCAGCTCTAGGCTGGCAGAATGTGGAGGCAGACACACGTCTGGCACCGCTGAGGGGCTGTGTGTGTGATGGGGGGTTAGTGGTGGCAATGTCCCCTGGTAGGGCCCACAGGGCTGTTGTCAAGGATTGATCAAAACCACAGGCTCGGCCCCCAGCTCGTCCTCGCAGAACAGGGACAGGAACAGGGATGAAGGCACTGTCCCAGCCCACGGTCCCCACTGCATGCTGTCCCCATGCAGGTATTCAGGTGGACGGGCAGGAACGACTTCTTTGTGAAAGGGGACGTGAATCTGCTGATGGTCGGTGGGGGCAGGTAGGAACTGCACCGGCGACTTCAGCCGCTCAGAGGGCCACCAGCCCCGATGGCCATCAGAGTCACCACGGGAACCCAGGCTGCCCTGTGGAGCCGGGTCCAGGCACGTGGCAATGGTTTGAACTCCAAACAAAACACTTGCACCGGTTGTCCAGCGGCGCCGGGCCTTTCATTCACTAACGCTACTGCCTGGTGGAATGACTGCGCGCTCCCAGCTCCTGCTCCCAGCTCCCGCTCCCAGCTCCCGCNCGCTCCCCTCCCCCTCCCAGCTCCCGCCCCCAGCTCCCGCTCCCGCTCCCGCTCCCATCCCCCGCTCCCAGCTCCCGCTCCCAGCTCCCGCTCCCAGCTCCCGCTCCCAGCTCCCGCGCACAGCCCGCTCCCTGTCCACTCCCAGCCCTCTTCCAGCCCGCTCCCACAACCCCCTCCCTGCCTGCAGGCACGGTAGCAGACCTGGGCCGACTGCTTGTCCCGTCTCATGTCTCATGCCCATTTTGGAGAACAGAGAGTGAGGACGGGACGTGGCTGGTCGCCCAGGAGGTGGCATGGGGGTTGTCCAGCCATGAAGGAGGCAGGTCGCAACTGACCATGCTTTTGGCACATTCGCAGCGGTAGGTTTGGTCTGTGGCTGGACGGGGACCTGCAGCACGGGGGCAGCCAGCCCTGCGAGACTTTCGACAACGAGACCCTCTCACACCGGGAGGAGTTCTGCGTCCAGGATCTGGAAATGTGGGGTCTGGCCTGATCCAACAAAGACACCCAAGGGAAAAGGTGCTAGAGAGGGGATGCTTTTGGCTGATGTCTTGAGCACAGCTGTTCCCTGGCAGCACCCACAGAGCCTGCGGGATGCCACTAGCCTCACCCCCTTCACCTTTCACCTGTCCACAATAATATCTCGATTTCATGGGGAGACAACAGCCTGTGGGGACAGCGTGATTGGAAAAAACAGCAGTGGGGTCTCAGGCCTGCAGGGTTCCTGCCATGTGGCTGGGGAGCCCAGAGTGTACGCATGGGCCCAAAATGGCCATGGGTTAGCACAACTAACAACCTAACTCTAACCCTAGCCCCAACCCTAACCCTGACCCCAACTCACCTGGCTGGGATGAGGCAAAGCTGCCCCAGGAGGAGGGCACATGGCAGAGCCAGACACAAGAGAGCCCCACACGGAGAAGAAAGCTTCAAGAGCAATGATGCTTGTAGGACTGAGCAAATCAGGCAGCCTCTGCCCCTGGGGCCGGATTTGGCAGTGCTGGAGACAGCACAGTCACCATTTCTCAATAAACTCCTTCTGGCCTCATCCTTGCCTTGGAAGTGTTGAACGGCTCTGAGGTGGGCAGGAGCCATGGTGGGGTGCAGGCTGGGATCTGTGTCAGCTGTGTCCTGTCCCAGCTCGGGCTGTGTGGCCACAGAGAGAGTGTAGGGTCAGCCCGGGGCACAGCTTCAGGGCTGGCACAGGACTCTGGCACAGTCCACACACTCTGTCTGTCACCCTGTGAGGACCAGGGCTTCCTCCGAGCAGAGGATGACGTGTGTCATATTTGCTGTGTGGGGGGTTGGTTTGGCTAGCTCAGAACACCCCTGCAAATCGACATGGACACAAAGAAACAGACCCAGAGGCACTCTTTCTTCTCAGGAACTCATCCACAGATTTAATGGTGAACAATTCCTGGGAAACAGGGAGAGGGGAAGAAGAGGGTTAAGAAGGAGAGAAAAGAGAGAGAGAGAGAAAGAGGGAGCTTGGAGAGAGAGAAGGAAAGAGGCCGAACACCTCGAAGAAGGGACTTTTAAAGTCAGGAGGAGGGGGGCGGAGGAAGGGGACCAAAGCCAATGGGAAATAACTGATGGGACAGGTGAGGGGAAGAACTAACCTGGGAGAGGGGGAGAACCAACTACAGAATCCAGAGGGGGTGCACAGAATGAAACGTGATAGATCAGTGCACAATAATAATTCAGTGATACATTAGTGCAATACAACAGACATGAGCCCTTCCCACCCAGAGCTCCACAGCGAGTTGTGTCTTGCCTGGCTGGCAGGGTTCAGCCTCTCTTTCCTGGAGGCTGAGCCAGTTCTCCTCTTCCTCATCCACCACCCCTTGCCAACACAGACCCCCCTGCTTTCGGGCCCATTTCACGCTTCTGCCTGTAGCTGGATCTCCAGCTGGGTGAGGCTGGAGGCACCTCTGGAGGTCACCTTGCCCAGCCCCTGCTCCATCAGGGCCACCCAGAGCCAGCTGCCCAGGATGTGTCCAGGTGGCTTTTGAGTCCCTCCAGGGATGGAGACTCCACCACCTCCCTGGGCACCTGCACCACTGCTCGGCCCCCTGCACCCTCCCAGTGCAGAATCATCTCCTGAGCTCAGAGGGCCCCTCCTGTGGGTCACTTTGTGCCCATGGCCCCTGGGACTGTCCGTCCCCTCTGCAACCTCCCCTGCATATTTATCCCCAGGGATGAGATGTCCTGAGCCTGCTCTGCTCCAGGCTGGGCAGTCCCAGCTCTCTCAGCCTCTCCTCATGGCAGAGATGCTCCAGTCCCTTCATGGTCCTGTGCTGGACTCTGTCCAGTCTGTCCCTGTCTCCTGTACTGGGTGGCCCAGCTCTGGGCCCAGCACTCCAGGGCTGGCCTCACTGGTGTGGAGCAGAGGGGAAGAGTTCTGTACCTGCTGACAACACTCAGCCTCAGGCAGCCCAGAACAACACTGGAACACTTGGCTGAAAGAGCAGCTGTTGCACATTTGTTGGTTTATGGTAAATTCCTGGATCCTTTCCTCTACACTGCCTCATGCAATGCCCCCAACACATCCTGGTGAAGGAAATTACCCTTCCCAGATGCAGGACGTTGCATTTCCTCTTGGTGATCTTCAGTAGGTTCCTGTCAGACCCTTTCTGAAGCCTGGCAGGATCCCTCTGGATGCAGCACATTTCTCTGGAGTACCAGCCATGTCCCTCCATCTGCAAATGTGATGAGGGTGGACCCTGTTCACCAGTTACGGGCCTCTGGGACTGGAGCCAGCACCACCTCTGGCACAAGACTTGTGCCACTGATAACCCAGACCTCCAGCTGGGCTTTGGTCCAGCCCTGCCTGCTCACCGGAACCTCAGTGATCAGCTCACCGAGGCTGACACCACCATTGCTCTCCCCATAGCCCCTGACAGTCATCCCAGCACAGAAGGTGACCTGGTCAGGCATGACTTCACCTTCCCTTCCCCTCCCCAACAGCTGGAGCAGCACCTAAAGCGTCCCTGGCCCCTGGAGGTGGCCACTGTCCAGGTGTGGCAGGGCCGGGTGGCTGCACTGTGCATGAAGAGTGGTGAGATCCTCCCTGAGCCCCAGCCCCACTGCCCACAAGGAGATGGGAACCAAGAACCTCTTCCAGAGAGTGGGTAGGAATACCTTGGCTGTTCAGAATGGCACAGTAAGACCATTTTTAATAAAGTCCACACACTGCAATTCTTTAAAAGAATAGTAAAATAATTGTTTATAAATTTATTATTCAGAGAGGCTCAGATGAGCATGTTGAGAAAAGAAATGCTCTCAGAATTTGACTTTTGGTTTAACATAAACAAAAGATTTTTCCCAAGTATAAAGTGCACAGTTAATAACAAATTAAAAACAAATCAAATCAACAAGAACAAAATTACATCAAAATGATATTTGATCTTATGCAGACAAGGGAGATAAATACCTTCGCTCTAAGATATTGTTTCTTGAGGAATAGTAAGTTTTTAAAAAGCTTTTAAAGAGGTCACAAGCCCTTCTAACCAGTTACCTGGTTCACCAGCAGGTCTAAAATATGGAACACCAGAGGTTACACTTGCAGACACATGAGCACAGATACATAAGCAGCAGCAGTATGTGGATACTCGTTTTCCCTCCCTCTGTCTAAGGCATCAGTTCCCAGGATAACAAGGGCAAAGGACACATGACAAGAGTTCTGGAGATCTCTCACAGCACCTTGCCACTGGGTTATTTTTCAGGATCTACCCTGGCCACCCATGCCTGACTGCCTGAGCCAGATGCTCAACATCTTTCTCATCATTCCAGATATAAAGGCCACAGATCCAATTCCTGAACAGCACTGAACATTTTACTTCATGTTTTTAGTTTTGTGGTCTGACTTTTTCAAGCTTTATTTAATGAAAGCAGCCTTCCTCTTAGACCTGAGTAAAATATAAGAGGAAAATGGTCTTCCTTGGTTACTTGTTCAACAGCAGACATTCAGAACACTCACACCAGTACTGCCAGGACAGGAAAACTGTAAGAACCCTCACAGATCTATAAGAGACAGAAAAGTGACACAGGGACAGCCATGAGATCCAGGAGAACAGGGCAGGGATACAGGAATGGAGGGATTCCTGATGAGCATGTCTGCCCAGTACAGTGTAAAACAGAGGTGCAGGACAGGCAGAGCAGGGCAGAACCCTGCTGGCACTGCCCTCTCTGCACACCTGAGCCCTGACAAACACCTGGGCAGCTTGGCCTTCCTGCAACCACTCACACCACTGGCCTTTTGAGCAGTCTTTGCAGGACAGATAATAAAAAAATAAAACATTCAATGTATCAAAAATACATAAGAAAACAATAAAAGGCTGCATGGCACTGCAATGCATTGTTACTTCAATAAAAATTGTGGTCACTTGTAGCAAGAGGCCTGCACCAGCTTTTTGAATACCAGAAAAAAATAACCTTTGATTATCAAAAAGATTCCACTCTCCCTTCCCTTTTTTTTTTTTTCTTCTATAATCAAATTAATTTTTCTAATTTTGAAGATGCGATCCTTGGTAATTTCTTCTTTACCCCACTGTTTTTTCTGAAACATACTTATCCTTCTCTTTCTCAGACACTAAGAAAACCCCAACCCCCCCAGAAAACCCATCAAACCCAGGCTGGGATTTTTTCTGCTAAGTCATGCAATAGCACAGCTGAGGAAGGGATCAGGACTAGACGGAGCAGTAAAATCTTGTAAGAGCAATGAATTGCAATTTTTAAAGTTACTTGTGCTACACAGTGCCAATACATTCAAAACTAAATGAGAACTGAGTTTACTCTGTTGTAATAAGTTGTTTTTTAAAAGTCCATCTGGAATATGTACTTTAAGTATCGACATTAAAATACTCTGTATTGTAAAATGCATTTTGCATTGTCCTGTTAATTCTTCCAGTCCATCCAACCAGTTTTTAGAAGAGTTGATTATCCAATTTACTCATCTTCTGAGGAAGCAGACTGAATGGTGCCAAAAAGAAACCTGTTACTCATCAGAAGGAAACTTTTGTTTGCAGCTGGGTTCTGAGGCTCTCCTGTGTTCATGATGTCATGTTATTCCAGGTTTTCTTCATCGGAATTAGATGAGGAGCAACAACATCACCATCCTGTATTAAAATTCAGGAAACATTATTTCACTTTTGCTTTCCATTCTAAAGCAGAGGAAAAGCAGTTCACTCTCAGGTTTAACAAGAAAAAAACAATCCAAGGTCCTAGAAACTTTGTAAGTCAATGACTGGTGACTGCGCATCCCAGGAGTGGAAACTGCTGCAGTGAGTGGTGGGGAGACAAAAGTGCCTGCCTGAGAAGGCATCACCATTGGCAGTGCAGTTCTTCCTAGATTATTTCCAGAAAATCTGGAAAGTGAACTGGCTATATCCTGGCCACTCTACAAACAGAATCATTAAGTGTTTCCCCTGACTTCAGCACAGGACCTCATTAACACTGCTGCAATCAACCTACCCTTGGTGCTGGGATATGCCTTGCACGGTCTGAAACAAGCAAGGCTGGTACAGCAGCTCAGGCACTGAGGCTCATCTCAGTCAGATACAGATGTTCATCTGTGCTCAGGCATTGCCAACACAGAAAATCAGCTGCCTAAGCTCAGAAATCAGGTAAGATGCACATTGCTGTGCTCTACAGCACTCCAGGGCAGGGTGGATGTGCCTGAACCTGAACAATGTGCTCACAGGACACAACTACACTCACAACCAGGGAGAGCTGTTGCTTGATCCATTTGTAAAAAGCCCTTCTAAAATTAACTGCTCTAAAAGACAGATGCCAGAAGAATGACCTAAGAACAGGCCTTACACAGTCTTCCATGCCTGTATCCTCATCTAGGACCACTCATCTCCTGGGTGGTCTCTCGTGTTTGAGGATACAGCTCTTTCTCCAACCTGGTCTAGTGGAAGGTGTCTCTGCCCATGGCAGGGGTTTGGAATAAGGTGATCTTCAAGGTCCCCTTCCAACCCAAACTGTTCCATAATTCTATGATCCTACAGTACTTTCAGGTGTCTCCCAGCACTACTTCAGTGAAACCAAAGCCTCTTCAGATGGGAGCAGTGATAAAACCAGAGGTTAGGTGGGTGAGTGGGAGCAGTGATAAAACCAGAGGTTAGGTGAGTGAGTGAGTGAGTGAGTGAGTGAGTGAGTGAGTGAGTGCCTCTGCCACAAAGGCAAGGCCTGAATGTCAAACCTTTTATTGTAAAAGCAAGCTTATGAATGAAGATGATGAGCTCTAAACAAGAAAAATAATAAGTGAATTTGTTACCTGTGGTTTGGTGAAATCATTCTGCATACACCACTGAACAAAGTACTGTTTTGCAGCTGAAATAATATGTGGATCCTGACTTTTGTAATAAACCCGGACAACCTGCTCCATAAATATTATGGGTAAAAGCTTTGAAACCTTTGAAATAAAACAGAAAAAAGCTTTAGTATTTCTTGGAATGCAAAAGGAAAGCAGTAAGAAGCCCCACTACAATCCATGACTTTTATCCAAAGCACTTGTGATATTTCAATTCCCAGTGTATTCTACTTAAATACTGTTTACATGCAAAGGCTGTCAGGGTTCCAGATTGTCACACTGCAATACACACTGAAGACCTGCAAGGCCATGGATCCCACCACCTCTCCACAAATCCTGCACAAACAACCACACATGACTGGGATCACTTCCATTACAGGTGATGAAAATGCTTTTGCAAAGGAAAGTAAAAATCTACCTGTTCTTTACTGATTTTGACTGCCTTGAAAGGATCAGCTTTGCAATAGAAGTGAACATTATCAATTGGATTCTGTTCCTTCATTCCATAATCCATGCTGATAACCTTGCATGTAAAACAAAGAAAATGGCATTTATTAATGTTTGTCTTTAGTTTTCTCACAATAAATACAAAAGGCCACACACACTCCACTCCTGAAAATTACAGTAATCAAACAAAACAGTAATGAACAAATTATTATTTAAAAAAACAAGCAGTATTTTGCATCTGCTCTTCCACCCCCTCTTGCTCTAATGTTGCCAGGTGGATATTCACATTTATATTGACCAGCTCCCAGTTGTGCTCTGAAACAATCCAGTTTCCAGCACTGGAAGTGGACTGGTTCCTTGTCAGCCTGAGCCTCCCCAAAATACACAACCCACAAAGGCTATAGCAGGGCATACAATTACAAACATGAGGCTTAGACATATTTACTTTGGCCTGGTACACCAAGATTTCTGTTGTCAGCAGGGACCCACTTCTCTACGATTTCGGTTTGTGGGATGGGAAAAGCCCAGGCAAATTCTTTAAAGCCCAGTGAACTGCTGCAGTTTTGCCCAGTGAAGTGAACCTTCAATGCAATGATGCTTTAGGAGCAGCTGGTGGCACACGTTATGGAAAGCCACTCACTCTTCCCAGAATGAACTGAGAACAGGGATTAAGCTGTGTGATACCTGCAGACTGCCCCAGCTCCCTCCTCTGTCTCAGGCTCTCTCCCTGCCAACACTGCTGGCTGCAGACTGAGCTGTGACAGCAGGTGCTTTGTGCAGCAGACAAACTCCAGAAACACCTGCTAGGCATCAGTAGGCAACACCGGGAGCTTGGAGATCTCTGCATCTCTTTTCCTCCCACTGGCTCCACAGGTTTCCTGATTCCTGACCCATCCAGTGCTCCCCAGGCTGCTGCCATTGACACCCATGGGTTTCCCCACTGCTCCCTGTGAGGACAGTGACAGGAGAGCCCATTTGTCACCAGCAGTGTACAGATGACAGCCCAGTGAGGCTGCCGACTGCCTGCTCCACACCATCCCACCACAGTAAACCTCCCTCAGGAAGCCTGTTGCCTTCAGACCCTCAAATGTAACCAGGCCTGCAGCTACAGAAGCCCTGTGGGCTTGTTCTTTCACCCAGGTACACAAGGCCGTCTGCGATGGAGTTTTTACTTGAACCCGCTCTAAGAGGTGTTTACATCAACTATGAAATTCTCAGCCTTTAGCTCCACATCTGGAGGGTCCTTCTTTGGCTTGGAATTAGCAATGCTTTCTGCCAGGATATTACTCTGAAAGAAACCAAACCAAAAGATTAACTCAGTAACTCAAATTACTTTTATGCACTCTCATGTCCAGGTCAAGTTAACACAACACTTGACACAGTATGTTTTTAAACTAAAGCTTTTAATTCCTCACAGCTTGACAAGACTCTTGCAGCAATCTGGTAGTTTGAATTACTGTACACCATAGCCATTAGTACAAAATGCAGTTTTTAGAAACAAACCATGATTATGCAATTGAGAAGACTAAAAATCTGCCAGTCTGTGGAGGGAGAGCTTTATACCTGATGATGAGATAGGAGTGCACCATCCAGAATGCTGAAGTATGAAAGCAGAAAATAAGTACCTTCAACCAATTGTTTTACCAATACAAATCACAGAATCACCGGACTGGAAGAGACCTCCAAGATCATTGAGTCCAACCCATGCCCTAACACCTCAACTAAACCATGGCACCGAGTGCCACATCCAGTCTTTTTTCAAACACTTCCAGGGATGGTGACTCCACCATCTCCCCAGGCAGACCATTCCAGTACTTAATTATGCTTTCCATGAAAAAGCTTTTCTTGATATCCAACTTATACTTCCCTTGGCATAGCCTGAGAGTGCGTCCTTCCCTTCTGTCAGCTGCTGCCTGGTGAAAGAGACTGACCTCCACCTGACTACAACCACCTTTCAGAAGTTTTAGAAGTTGTTGCAAATGTGTTGCAATTAAGTTCCACAAAGCTGAATACTAGATATTTTCACAGAACTTTTTTAAATTAAGGGCTGCAGGATATCTTACCCTCTAATAAAACTTCTGTATCTATGCAGTAAAACATATAAAAAACACAAGAGACAGACAACCACAACAAAAAAAAAACCCCACAAAAAGTACTCCACTGAAGTACTCCAAAGCTGAAACTCACAAAGGGGTTTTGTTTGGTTCTGGCCCCAAGGGAATATTCCCTGCTGGCACTTAGGCTAATGCAAAGCAGAGGAGCATGGTTAGATGGAGAATGGTTGTGCAGGGACATGTGAGTCCTCATTCAAAGGTGTGGCCTTTATTCAGAGGTGCTGTGTTCTGGGGAAGATGCAGTATTTGAAGCAGTAAGATTTCCTGGGAGCAGCTGAGACTCACGGGAGTGCAGCCCAGAGCAGTCAGGAGGCTGTCCAAGAGAGAAGGAATTCAGCTAGGAGCAGTTGGGTTTTGTTGTTTTGTTCTTTGGTTTCTTTTCCTGCTGATTTGTTCATTGCAGAGATGGAGAGACTGACAAGCAGAAAATCAAACACATTGCCAAGCTGAGGCATGTATGTGGTTTGTAGTGACTCAAGAAACCAAGGAAAGGTTTATTTAGACTGAGAGCAACCTTGGAGGAAAACCTTGCCAGGAGGGAACTCGCTTAAGGCAGCATGTTTGTAACTATTTCTATTCTGTATCAGAATGTGTATGTGTTAACTTACTTCCTATCTTTGCTTGCATCATTTTGAAATTACCTCTCTGGTCTGCATTAACTGGAAACTCAGCCTGAATTTAAGAACTCTGAAGCTGTTTGGGATTTTCCCCTGGTTCTGGCCAGCCTGAGGATCACAGAATTGCACAAGGCTCAAGCAACCTGGTCTAGTGGAAGTTGTCCCTGTCCATGGCAGGAGGTTGGACTGGATGGCCTTTAAAAGTCCTTTCCAACACAAACCATTCTAAACATGACCTTGTGGTGTGTGAAAGAGCAGAGCAGACACAGCTGTGTCTTGTGCAGCCACTGCTCCCCTCCAGTGCAGGGAGGAGGCTGAGCCTCTGACATTCCTGCCACAGGCACCACAGGAGGAAACATCCTCCCTCAACTCCTCAGCTGTGCATCCTGAGCTGCAGAGCACTGGCTGGAGATTATTACAGCATCAACAGGGATCAGTCTCCCTTCAGAACAACACCCTGGATACTCAAGATTCAATGCCTCTGGCTGGACTTTCAAAATGAGACTTTTTCCTTTCATTAACCAAGCTTCTAAAGGAACTAAAGGTGGAACTCATAACATTTGCTCTCACACCTGTCTCCTTGTTTGTTGAGCCATCTATCCCAACCTTCTGCCCAAGGGCAGAAACTTGAAAATCCACGTATAACCATTTCATGTTTGCTTTCACCTATTTCCTCCTGCTTTTGTAATAAAGAATCTCTTAATGTTACATTTTCTCAGACAAAGAACACAAGCAAACTTTCTCTTGAAACAAAAACATCTAGTTCAAACCTACATCTAGTAATCCTTTTCTAACCTTTCTCTTTAAAAGAGATGAATTATTTTTATGAAGGCTTTCTAGATACAGACATCCACTTCTGGAAATAAGGAATTGAAAATTTTCAGCATTATGGCTGAAGTCTGGGGATAAGTAACTGATGATTTGACAACACTGACAACACAGTATAGCACATTAAAAGAGCTGAGCCAGCTAAAGAAATTTCTAATATACCATTATTTTGAAATAAGACAACAGGAATTAAACTGCTCTCTGCTTTGAAAAGCACTCATGAAAAAAACTGGAAAAAGTACATGCATGCTTGTGTTTAGTACAGAATTTAACACCAAGAAATTCAGCAGCTATTATTCAGTTTGATATTTACTCTCAAAGCAAAGCACACAAATTACAGTTCAAAGCAAATGTGTTCCTTATTAATTTGAAATTTTCATGAACATCAAATGATGTAATAATCTGCTCAATCACTGGACTGTAAGAGTCTTTTATAAAATTTTGTATTTTTCATAAAATTTTTCCTGAAAATTCTTCTGCAATAATCAGCTTCTGAATTTCCATCTGCTTACATTCTTCTGACTGTAGATAAAACTTTCCCCAATTTCTTATATGTTTCATGGCTCAGCTACTTAAAGATGGGAAGAAAACTTTTGATTCTATTTTTCAGATAGTAAATAACAAAAAAAAACCCAAAAAAAAAACCCAAACAAACCCTCAACCTAAACAAAGCCTACATGGAGATAGAGATAAATGGATGGTCAGCAACTTCAAAAACATTTCTATGGGAACAGAATTCAGAACCTTCCCCTAAATGACATTACCTTTACAATTTCCTTCTTTGATTCAGGTCGAGTCTCTCCTAAAAACTTGTATAATTCACGTCGTTCTATTTTACGCAAAATTTCTCGTGCCTCCTCCAGTTCTGGATTACTTGAGTGCAGAATTTCCAGGTAGATACAATCTGCCAAAGTTGCATTGATTTTTGTTACACATGTCACAATCCTGTGTCACAGTAAAATGCACAAACAGGGCCAAAGGTCAAAAAAACCAGAAAAACTGCTGGTTCAGGAAAGACACTTTCAGGGAATGACAGAACTAAGTTTGACAGTGAGAACTCACAATATTATCTTAATTACCATTAGAGTCACAATGGTTGTTGGCAGGAAAACTATCTCAATTCTCACCCTGGAAACATACTTTGTTATTTCACTAGAAGTTACTTTCTCCTTTCATTTAGCCAGTCTTGTTTAGCAGACTATCCTGAACTCCACCACTAACTAGCTCAGGACATGGGTACTCTGTCCTGTAAAAAAACAAAGAATGGCCATTAAACCTTCAGGTTTTCTCAGACTTTGGATGTCAGCATCAAAATCCCACCTTCTGTCTCCACATGACAATGACACATGCAGCGAGATTCCCACCATCAGTCGGAGCAAGGCAGAGGTTTCTTTTGATGTCGCTTCAGAGCAGAAAGGTTATTTTTGGCTGTCCTAGAGGCTGCTGTTGCCAGGACGCTGCTGGCCTGATCTCCACCCCACGACTGCATTCTCTGGCCAGGAACACCTGGCCAGCTTTGACACATGCTGCAGGCACAGCCCTGCAAGAGCCCACCCGGAGCTGCAACCAGCCTGAGGAGCTCCCAACACGCTCCAGAACAACCTCTGAGCCATATACCAAAACACCTTCAACTGGTTTGATGGACAAGGTCAACAAAAGCCAGGAACTTTTCCATGAGGAACCGCAGACCAGGTCTCTTCAGACAAAGAAGAGATAATGCAGGGGAAATAAGAAGCCCATGAATATTTTCCCAGTGAAAAAGCAGCAGTGACAAGGAATGCTTTGCTGTCTCAGCCTTTACTAGAACTAGGATTTGCTGCCAAATCAGGAAGTAACATATTAAAAACCAACAATGGTTCTTCACCCACGACAGAAGAAATCTAGGGAACCTTCTGCTGCAGAATCTCACAGAGGTTCATAATTTGTAGAGGTCCATAACTGGACAACTTCACAGAAACATCACTCATCAGGGACTGCTGAAACAAGCCTCAAGAGCATCCAGATTACAAGTACTTGTCCCAGTTTAAAGGACAGGTGTCTGCCAAAGAAGATGGGAATCTTCCTTGGAATGGAGAATATTATCCTCTTCCCTCCAAATTACTGTAACT
>VZTB01013930.1:805351-868044 GCA_013397245.1 Thryothorus ludovicianus | reverse complement strand
TGTTGGCCCAGAATATTGAATGAGTAAGAAACCTTAAATTCCCTTTTCCTACCAGCCCCAGGCATCCTAATTGTGCTACTTCCCTACTCCTAATGATGGGGGCCTGCCAGTTCCTCTCCCTTCCCACAGGGTGTGTTCCCTGCCTGTACACGCCTGCCTTTCAATTTTTGGGGGTCTCTGGTCTTACCTGTACACTCTACTGTCGCTGTGGGACACGCAAGGACACACACAGACACCTTCTCTTGAGAAAGTTGAGAACTATATTTATTAAATATCTGACTTCAAATTTTATAGCATTTCCACACAGACCAGGGATTGGAGAAGAAGGCTGACACCTCTCCCATCCTGTTGGTCAAGACAACTGTCCATCAGTTGTTTCCACATCAAGAGAAAGTATGAACAGCAACCTCGTCTTATCAAACAGACTTCTGATAAGGACACTCTTGAGTGTGAGAAAGAAACCAGCTACTGTGAAAACAGCAAGTTAGGAAGTGCATCAGGAAAACCTGAAAAATCAGGGCAACACCCTACTGCTGCCTACCACCTTCCTGGGCAGATGCTGGGGGAAAGCACCCCACAAATTCACATCTGCTCACCCCTGGTCTGGCTCTGTGGTCAGGCAATTTGGCTGTGAGCCAGCAAGGTGTGCTCAGGGTAAAGGGAGCGGAGGGAGGAGATCCTTCCCTTCTGATCAGCCCTGATGAGGCCTCCCCTGGAGTGCTGTGTCCATTCCTGGTCTTTCGGGTACAAGAAAAACTTGGACATACTGGAGAGAGTCCAGTAAAGGGCCACAAAGACAATAGAAGAGCAGAAGTATCTTGCAATGTGAGGAAAGGCTGAGAGAGCTGGTGGTGTGCAGATTTGAAAAGAGAAGGCTGAGAAAGATCTGATCAGTGTTTGTAAAGATGTTATGGAGGTCAAGAGGCGACTCCAGAATCTTCCCACTGGAAGACAGTGACAGGCACAAACTGAAACACAAAATAAATACCACCTAAACATGAGAAAACCTTTTTATTCCTAAAACTGAAGGTGCTCAAACACTGTCACCCAAAAAGGGGGGTGGAATCTCCATCCTCCATATCCAATATCCATGGTTGCATTGTTGACCTTGCTTGAGCAGTTGCTGAAGTAGATTGTCTCCAAAGGTGCCTTCCATCTTTTCCAGAACTAGCTCTGTCCCTGCCTCGTGCCCCTTGTGCTCTCAGCCCAGGAGCTGGCTGCAAGCTGCTCAGCACCTGACCAGGAGGATGTCCTGCCAGGCCTGGGTGGAGATTGGAATACTGACAGGGCTGCTTTGAGCAGGGTCCCACAGTCTCTGACTTCTGTCATTGCTCCTTCAAGGACCCTCCTTCAGACTTGGAAATATCACGTTTTGCCTCAGGCTGACAACTTCTGAATTTGAAAAGTACCTTTTCTGACTCCATAGTCACTTTTAAATCCTGCTGCTGGTCATATTATTCCTCTAATAAGCAGTTTGGGGCAAGCACCCTTCTGACAAGTATCACCTGTTCATTATCACCTTCTTTTAGCAGGGCTGTTCTCTAGGCCAGCTGCAATCAATGGGCTGGGTGAAACCCCCAGAGCAGCACAGAAGGTGAGTTTCAGGCAAAGCACATGGGAAATCCACCCTCTCTCGATAAACCTATCACTTGTTCTCCTTCTCCACTCCTCAAAACTTGCCCAGATCAAGGCAGCTTTCTCCTGGTGCTGCCTGCAATCTATCTGCACCGGGGGAAGGGGCTGGACTCACCACCCTGGGCCCCAGCAGCTGTGAGGATGGTGGAGACAGCACAGGATGGGGAAGTACCTGACAGACCCCAGGCACCCTCATTGCCACACTCAGAGCATGGGGACACAGTGGGACCCCCGGCCAGCTCGGGCGAAGGCCACGGGGAGGCTCAGAAGGGATTGCACAGAGCCAGAGACATGGTGTAGCTGAGCCCCAGCTGGGCTGGAGCCAAGCTCAGACCCGTGGCCATCCAGCCAAGCAGGGCTGGCAGGGGAGGACAGCAGGGGAGGGACGTGCCCCAGCGCCGCATAAAAAGCCCCAGCAGGGCCGGGGAGCAGGTGACACTGTCAGAAGATCCCCGAGGGCTGTGGCAGAGCTCAGCTGAAGGGCCATGGAGCAGTACTTCTCAGCCACCCAGAAGATGGAGCAGGAGGTGATGTTCCCCAGCCTGCTGCGAGGGGTGTTCCCGCAGCAGGAGGGGGCAGCCCCGGCGGCGGAGAGCCGCACGGACCTGTACGAGCGCTACCAGCTCCTCAAGGCCATCAAGCCCATGGTGGAGAAAGGCCTGGCCTCTGTGGGTGACCAGAGCCCCAGCGGTGCCGACACCGACACAGCCTTAGAGGAGGGTGCTGACAGCAATCTGGAAGAGCGCCTCTCCCATCACGTCAATGGATTACAGCAAGTTCTGACAGACCTCACCAAAAACACCAAAGCCCTGACGCGGAGGTACAGCCAGATCCTGGAGCAGATCAACCTTAGTGAAGATCAGTCCAGCTCTTGAGCCTGTACTTCCTATCTCTGAGGTAAGAGTTTGGGGACAGGCAGTGCCAAGGAAGAGCTGGCTGAGGGGTGACACACTTTGTTCTCATGCCCCATCAGCTGTGTTGTGTTGTAATGTTTGCATCACACCCCCAAATCCCAGGAGTTCTGAGTCTGCATTTCATTGCTCAACAGAATCACCCTCCTGGATTTGTCTTTCTCAATTGCCACTGGTGGAAGCTGTGTCAGTGAACAAAAGCAATTCTGTGAGCTCCAAGACTCTCCAATTTGCAGCACAGGCAATGTCTTTCTGCTGCTGGCCAGACACAGAAGATCCCAGGGACAAAAGGGATGGGTGGTTGAAATACCAGGATGGGACTCCAGGAACTGCCAAACACTGGTGCTCTAGTTATTTCTCTTTTTTCTTAGATGGAAAATGCCACAGTCATTTTTTAGGCACTTTCGGTTCTCCAAATACCTAACTTTGGCATACCACCTTCAAACAGCTCAGATATTTCAATCTTCCCCTAGCCTGAAAAGCAAACCCATTGTCTGTGCTGGTGGGAGTTTCATCCCTGAGGCCCCTTGAGGAGACATCTCCGTGATCCATCAGAGATGGGGCTCGTGGCCAAGGTCCTTGTAGTGAAATAGAGAGCATGGAAAAACGATAGCAACAAGAGAGGGCATGAACAGGATTTTACTCTTATTTAGGAAGACACCCAGACAGGCATGAGGACATCCTGACCATGTGTGTTATCCCCCCACAGGGTCTGTTGTCCAAGCCCGGTGGCATTTCTCCTGCGCCGAGTCCCACCGAGGAGTGTCCCTTGTCAGCAGCATGGAGCTTGGCCGTCTGCCCGCTGGGTGCTGCCTGGACCACCCGGCTCGTCCCGCGGCCGACCCTGCCGGCAAGATTCCTGCTTCGTTTCACTCCTGTCCTAGGGGGATTTCTGCGGGGCAGAAATGAGTGGTTTGTGTAGTCACTTTGTAGAAGGCTCTGTAACTTTGAAGCGATGCTTTTCTCTGTATGTGCCTCCTAATCGTTCTCTTTGGTAATGTAAATGAAATTCAAAGCCTTGTGCAGACGTGTCCTGTGTTTCCTACCAGCTGTCACTTCTGTAGAACTACTGTCACTGCCTTGGCCACCAGGGCCAGGCTTCAGTGCAGGGAGATGAGCTGGGTTTCTTTGGCAGGGCTTTGAGATGAATGTTCCTCCAGCTCTCTGTCTTTCCCACCTTGGAAAACCTCGGTGTAATCCTGCCACCATTCTGTGCTTGGTGCTGGATCCTAACATGCTCCCCAGCATCCTTCCTTCCCTCCCACAACATCTCCTTCTCTACTGGATTCCCAGCTTCTCAGTGCCCCAACCCTATCAGTACCTGCACATCCCATCCCTTTTCCCGCCTTTATCCAGCCCTTCATACCCAGCACCACGCCCTCTTCTGTGAACAACCTGTTGAAATCCTCACAAGCCCCAGCAAAACAGAGAAAGCAGTTCTGCTCCTCTGTGCTTGGCCATGACACACTCCAGAGCTGGGAACAGAGGAAGAGGTGGGGATGCTCAGCTGGAGTAGGAAGGACCTTCCTCACCTCTGATCCCTGTGAGCTGTGAGGAGACCAAGGACAAAGCCCTCACTGGTGGGTGGGCAGGAGCTGCAAGCTCTTCACAGAGCTGGAGCCTTCAGAATAGGTTGGGTTCCACCTCCAAGTGACTCATTCCCTGCCAGACACACCACCCTTGGGAAGTCCTACTGAGCTGGGCATTAGAGGAGCCTGTTCAAGACGTTTTGAAAAAGCCTCATCTGTTGCAACACTGCTCCTTTGGTTGAACAAACACTGATTCTACATCAGCTTTCCACTTTTGATGATAAAACTGGAGATCTCCGAGCATCTGTGGTGAGAGGAGGATTTTCACCATGTCCTGTGCTGCAGGCTTTGGTTGTGTGATTCTTGTTGCTGCAGGTGCTCTCTGAATCTGACATATCACAAAAGTGAAATAATAATATCCTTCAAAGAGAAATCAGAGACTCATCAGCTCCAAAAACCTCCATCTAAAATGAACAGATGTTCTACAGATGGTATCCCTGTTTCCTCCATTCACCTCCAGGCAGCTCCATGCCTTGCTCATGTATTCATGTTGACCCCTTTAATGGGGTCCTGATTGCTTTACAGCAATTGAAGATCCACAGCACTGTAAAAGGAAGACAAGAGCAGGAACTTCCTGCCTTGATTTTATTTTAGTGAAACTCTAATTGCACAGAAAATAAAAGAGAAAAATTGTTGTGCTGTTTAACAGTGGAATGTACTGAGGCAGCTCAGATCTCCAAGCCTTCAGCCCTGCATCCTGAGAAGGTGGGTGGAGCTCATAAACGGCTGGAATGCATCAGTTAGGAATGCTGACAGTGTTTGCACAGCACATGGTGTTTGATTTAGGAGTGGCTCTTGAGTTGCTGAGTCTCTTAAACAGGCTGCCAATATAATATATTAAGGAAATATATCTTCTATAAATACTTTTATGGATTGTACTATTTTCCAAACTGATACGCAGTCACAGAATCATGGAGTGGTTTAGGTTGGAAGGGACCTTAAAGATCTCCTAGTTCCAAACCCCCCTGCCATGGGCAGGGATGCCACCTACTGGATCCGTTTCATCAGGGCCTCATCCAACCTAACCTTGAACGCTTCCAAGGGTGGGGCAGCCATAACTCCTCTGGGCAACCTGTGCCAGTGCCTCATCATTCTCTGAGTAAATGTAGGTATCAGCACAGAGATGTTCCACCTCACTGTTATACACATATTTATACTGTTTTCGAAAAAACACACATTTATTTCTCACAAAGTCCCTGTCAAGTTACTCTTTTTTAGTTAACCCAAATTTCTAAGCACCAATATGATTATTCTTATGATTCATATTGTGGTTGCTCATCCAAAGTCCAGGCATAGGCTAATTCTTTCATGAAAAAACAGGGAAAGGATGGTCTCTGCCTGAAGGAGCTTACAGGCTAGGAAATATCCCTTTTACATCAAACGAAAACTGTGGGCAGAGGAACCAGACCAGTATGTTCATCACACTGAAGGACCAGCCATGGTTGCTATAGCAGTAGAAGAGAGTTGTGGACATGAGCTGGCAGCTATCCCTTTTGCTAAAGTGGAAAGGATTTCTGTTGAGGCATTGAAGGTTTGGCCTCAAATGCAGTTAACCACCCTTGACTCTGATTTGGGGTTATCTCTCAGATGAGCAAGGCAAACACATCTATTGCCCTTCACCCTGCCCTAGTGAAAAGCTTGTGTGAGCAGAGAGGTGATGGTCCACCCGTCTTTCCAGTTCTGCAGCTGCAGAAGGAAAGGTTACCACCTCCAGCATCAAAGACATGGTGGATGTGAACTCTGTCAGCTATACCCAGGGTATTATCTGAAACACTTACATAAGCCAGCCCAAAGAATGGGATTTGCAGCACCCAGAGATCCAGAATATGCAGATCTTCCAGCTCTTTCTATTTTCCAGTAAGCATTAATCTTTTAAAATTTATTACAAGACACAAAACCTGGGGTCCCAAGAAGATCTCATTAGTAGTGCATCCAGCACTACCAATTCTGCTGGTCTGGAAAAGGGAAAATTCAAGCATTTATATTCAAAGCAACAGAGATAATTCAGACAGAGGTTATCACTGAGGATCCCTGAGGATGCTTCAGAGAACCACAAGCAAAATGTAAGATAGGTTCAATGACAGGTTTACGCAAATGCACAAAGCCTTCAGAAGAGTCTGGACACAGCTTTGATGGAGTCTTTCATGAGAACAGGCTTCAAGGGAAGGGAATCAGTCTAAATTCTAACTGTTTTTCCCTCTCCCTCAAGAAGACAGCATTGATCTTGTGCCTCAAGCTCCTGCTCAGATCAATGCTGTCTTCTGAGAGGATAGAGATCCAGCAAAATCCCCACAGTAAAAAAAGCAAGAAAGTTGATCAAAAGCAACAAAGCTGGTGTCCATGAGCACAATGCAGATTTTGTGCAAATTATTTCCTTATATACCATTCTGTCAATTTTCATCATTAATATCTCTCCCAGGAAGATTTCTAGGAAGAGCTATATTTTTTCTTTGGTTGCTGGTACAGGGAAGCACCTTGAAACAAAAGAGAGTGAGGCAAGGTTGGTAGAGGGGATAATACCTGTTATTAGACCAACAGAAACTGGAAAAATAAAAAGGAAAAAAACCCAAGCAAGATGAAGCAGAATCTGACAGACACGGGAATGCCTCATGTGCCCTAAAACATGGATAGTTTTATCCATCTGTATCAGCTGATCTAATAAAAGATATTGTCTCTCATTACAAACATCGTTACTTCTCTGGACAACCATACCCAAGGCAATTTTGCCACTTTAATGAAACAAAGACACAGAAGTGATGAGTGGCCTGAAGACAAAATTGAAAGCAACAGTGCACTTAGAATCACCTAGAATGAAATAAAGGAGACCCTGCAGGGCTGTGGTCTGGCTCTGGAGAGGTTATTTAGGCTAACTCTGATGTAATACCCTGCATTTAATAAATTAATGCAGACAGAGAATCAGCATAGAATCACAGAATGGTTTGGATTGGGAGGGAACCTCAAAGATTACCTAGTTCCAACCCCTCCTCCATCATGAGTAGGGACACTTTCCACTAGAACAGATTGGTCAAAGCCCCATCCAACCAGGCCTTGAACATTTCCAGGAATGGGGAATCCACAGCTTTCTCAACCTGTGCCAGTGTTTCATAAGTGATTTTCTCTCACAATAAAGAATTTCTTCCTTATATCTAGTCTAAATATCTCCTCTTTTATCTTCAAGCTGTTTCTCCTTGTTGTGTCACTATGTACTCAGGCAAAAATTCATTCTCCTTTTTTTTAAGCCCCCCTTTAAGTACTTTCAAGTTCACCTTTCCTGCATCCTTGTGAATGTTTTGATTTTGTGATAGTGTTACAACCACTAAACCTGTGCCACTGTCCACATTCTATATTTGGTGGATACAGGATACTAGAAAACAATGTCATGCAAAGACAATAATCAAATATTTATGGCCAATTGAAGAGTTTGTGCTCATGCAGAGATTCGAGTTTAGTTTTATTTACCTTGAACAAATTACTCAGTGCCCAGAGATTGTATGGGTGAGGAAGAAAATGCCACCACCTGGGACAGGTTGTAGACACCCTGTAGATATGTCATCGGTGTGAGTGACAATGAAATTGTTTAGGATCTTTAAAGCAGCAGAGCATGGAGGCCAAAAAGCTGTGGAAATGTTTACTGGCTTTGATAGAACCAGTTGTCAAGGCAGAGGTGGACACACAGGCACACCTCAGGGGCTCCTTGGGAGGGATTATCCAGCCCTAGGCACCACCCCGATAGCAGCGCACGAGGTGTGTGCTGGCAGCCAGCCCCAGTCCACCCTGCACCTTGCTGGCTGCCAGAAAACTAATGAGCAAATACTTCCGCTTCCAGGCTGTCCCCTCCCCTCTCCCTGCACCTGCAGCCAGAACCAGGACTCCGCCGGGACAAACTGGAGCCTCCGTGGCAGCAGCTGGGCTGGGAGAGGGGCAAAGCTGACCCAACAAAGAGAGCCTGAGTGAAAGAGGCTCAGGGCACAGCTGGGAGCTCTCCTGCCTGTGGGGTAGGACACTGGCACCGAGCAGCAGATTTTCCCAAACAGCTGAGTCCTCAGCTCCTGGGGAAGATGAGTATTTCGTCGGAGCACAAGCCCCTCGGGAAGCAAGTCACCAGCAGCCTGCATATGGTGAGTAAAGTATGACCTCAAGGGCAGCATTCCCTCATGTGGGATCAAAGCTCCCCTGCTGGGCTACATTTGAGTGGGGCTTTTTCCCCCCATATGCTAATCCGAAGACACCAGGCTTTGCCAAATGAAGATTTTACTTTAAAAGCTGTGTCTGACTCTGGCCTGTTTGCACCTGTTGTGTTACAGGAGGGCCAGATCTCTCACAGGCATGCAAGATCTGACAGCAGCAAATAACCAGAGTGGTTCTTCTCCTTTGGCAAGAAATGGAACTCAATTAATATGAACTTTAATTGGTCAGATCCCTAAATAAAAGCCTGTTGTAGATTTTGGGCATTTTCAACAAGTATTGTGAGTCTCTAATAAAAGCTGCCCTGTGTTGTTGACATGCAGGATCATCAGGTGGCAACAGTAGTTTTTCTAGCTATATGGAAAATTCATGGCAGTCTCAGACAAGCAGCATGTTACTGGGCAGAAATCAGTCATGAGATTATTTCTTTTTACTCTCCTCTGCCCTCAGTCTATTGCTAACTAGTTTGTCTTCTTGACTAAAGCTGAACAATTTCTTCTCCAGATCTCTCTATTAAGAAAACTCAACCTTCCTATGTTGCACTTCTCACATGTAAGTTGCAAAATGCTTCCCTATGGAAGGAACTATTTTACAGATTAGTAAACTGTGGCACAAATAGATGGAATGACTTTTCTGAGTGTCACCTTGCTGGCTAATTACAGAGCTGGGAATCAGCTGGTGCCAGTACTTCCAGTCCGCTGGGAACTACTTTGATGCCAGGCTAAGACCATTAATCAAGATGCAAGAACATGAAGTTAGTTGGGCTACTGTGTTAAGGAATAACATGTTATCCATTTGTATTAGTGACAAACAGCATGAAACATCTGACCTGCCATCTGAAAAAGGAGTAAAGGCTCAAAAGCCTGAGGTTGTTGGACCTCTTGGACTAATGGCAAATCTCTTAGGGAGAGACTTGACTACAGAAACAGCTTTGGGCTGTGTTTTTCAGTGTGTGGAAATCACAAGAGAGACAGAATAGTGCCTGTCTTCTTGACCCAAGTGTAAATGATTGTTCTTGAGATGAAACTACCCACACTAATGCAAAGCAATATTCCAGCAGGTTCTTTGGCCTGAATCTTCTGTTGCTTCCCTGGTTTGCTTAGGGTGTGAGCAAATTTCTGCTAAATCTTATAGTTTGCTCCTGTTTAAAGAGAAGGTCTCCCCCTGCACCAGGCTGTTTGCTTCTAGCCCCATCCTTTTGTCAGCTCTGTGCTTGTTAAATCCTCTGTCAGACAATGCAGCTCACTAAGATGAAAGAGAAGCAGAGCTGGCATGAGGTGAGCAAGAGAGCACGTAGGTAGGTACAAGAACAGGACAGAGCCCAGGAGCCCCCCCTTCTCTTGGTGTGTGCTGTGAGATCAGCTCACGTCATTCCATGGGTCTGCACCCTTGTGATCCAGCTAAGCACTTAAGTACACACTTCACCTGGGGCATGTGACCAGCAGCACTGAGGCAGCTCCTTTCGTGATCAGATCCAAGAAAGTGCAGGTGAGCTCTGGAAAATAGGGTTATTTATTCACTCATACCTTCCCAATGGCAGGTGTGGCCCTGGCCTGGCTTGTGACTTGCATTACAGAAGTGCTGGCAGGAGAGAAAATAATTGTCTTCTTTCTTTCTTCCCTTTTCTTTACACCTGCTGTGTACTACATAAAATGACCAAGTGCAAAGGGAAGCTAGTAAAATTTTTCAGAACTGTGCCAAGGGAAATATAAACTGGATATTAGGAAGAAGTTTTTCACAGAAAGAATAATAAAGTACTGGAATGCTTTGCCTGGGGAGGTGGTGGAGTCATCATCCCTGGATGTATTAAACAAAGATTGGATGTGGCACTTGGTGCCATGGTCTAGTTGAGGTGTTAGGGTTTGGATTGGATTCAATGATCTTGGAAGTCTCTTCCAACCTAGTGATTCTGTGATTCTGTGATACAGGAAGGTCAGATAAAAAAAGTCCAACTTTCCAGGTATTCAAGACTCCTCCAATTTATATAATGATGTTAATACAGAGGGTTAAAAAATGCAAACAAACCCACAATATTTGCATTTCCCCCTCTTAAGTCCATGTCAATTGCAGAAAATATTTCCTTTACTTCCTAACTAAAGCCATCGTATATATTTAGTTGCTTTTCTAAACAGCTTCTGTCCCGTACCTCTGACATGATGGCTTTTTGTGTCATATTTCAGTGTTTGTAGCTGAACCTCCAGATAAGTGGAAGCCAATTCCACCTCTTTATAAAGTTTAAAGAGCTTTAGTTTCTCCTTTGAAGAGAAAAGAACAGTTCAGATGACAAAAATGAAGTGGCACAGCTTTGGGCTCTGTCTTTGTCCCTCTGCACGTGGGGTGGGTGGGAGCTCACGTACTGCTCTTGCTGTAGGTGGCCCACAAGGACAATGCTTGTGGTTGACTTTGGAGATCAGTGTTGGATCCTGTAGTCACTCACAGCTTCCCTGGGCAGGGTACTTCTTTATTCAGAGGAAAAGTACGTTTTCCTACATCCCAAAGATGAGGTGAGGTCTTAGCCATTTAGAAATGTACAAGTCACTGCTGCTCTGGTTGCAATAGCTGTATAAGCATCCTGCATCTGCTTATGGCAATAAATCAGGTGAACATTCCCATCTGATGCCCACAAAACAGGAGCTCATACTGCTTTTCACACCATAATTCCATCCTCCAACCACAAATCATGTCTTTTCCTTGACACTTCCATGCTGATACCCTCAGACTGATAATCCACATGGCTTTTTGTCACCTTTTTTTTTTTCTTTCCCCAGTTGTCACCAATCGTGGAGTTAAATGTTGGCGGGGAGACGTACACGACAACACTGAGCACCTTGAAGAAACACCCTGGCTCCAAGCTGGCCGAGATGTTCACCGGCCAGCCCAAACTCAGGACTGACTCTGAAGGGAGGTTCTTCATCGACAGGCCAGGCACCTACTTCAAATACATCTTGGAGTACCTGCGCAGTAACCAAGTGCCCACCCAGTGCATCCAGGACGTCTACAAGGAGGCCTTGTTCTACGACATAGAGCCTTTGATCAAGCAGCTCGAGGACTCCCCGCAGATCTTTGGGGAGCTCGTGGCGAGGAAGCAGTTTCTGGCTCGTGTGCCCAACTACAGTGAGAACATCGAGCTGATGATCCGCATCGCGAGGGCGGAAGCGGTTGCATCCCGACAGTCCGGAGTCATCGTGTGCGTGGTCAGAACTGAGGAGGACGCAGCCAGGTGCCAGGATGCCTTGAACAGTTTGGACATGGATAAAAAATCCGTGGTGAAGTTTGGCCCCTGGAAGGCTGTGCCGAGTATTTCTGATCTGCTGGACTGCATTCAAATGGATGTCGAAGCCAAAGGGTATAAAATATCCTTTCAGCCCCACGTTGCAGAAAAAGGTTTCCGCTTCAAATCGCACGACTTCTTCTACAAGTTCCTGTTCACCTGGTGGTAGCGAAGTGCCACCATTGATTTGGAACATTAGGAAGCAATCACTGGAACAAATTAACCTGGACTGTGGAGACTAGACCATGGGCTACTAGAGGGATAGGAAGAAATGCACAGGCCTACAAAAGGATTTCCTTTGGCTGTTTGTCATACCAAAGAGCACCTAAGAGCCACTTTACTTGGGCTTTAGGGGATAACTTTTTAGGGGATTTAAAAGGGTCCAGAAAAAAAGCAGGAATTTTACTCTTTAATATTGCTTACTATTCATTCATTTCAAAGAGATGGATGTGTGAATTGAGCCAACCTCACTCAACCTAAGGGAAATGAATAATCCCAAATATGTCTCGTGGACATGTAGAGTTGCTCTCTCAGTGCAAATGGGAACAGGCCACATACATGCAAATCCTGACTGAAACAGTGGCATCACCACATACTCAAATTAAATTTGGTTTCTTAATGGGAAGGCAAAAGCCATTCTACTCCTTCCTTTCTACACTAGAATCTGGGTTAAAAGAAAGGATCCATTCAGTGTTCTACAATCTCTTCTTATTCCTCCAGTAGACAGCCTACTCTCTAGTCAATGTATTTATTACCATTATTTATTATTTGTTCTGAAGGAAAGACAGAGAACCTCAGCTACGGTCCAGGATCGACAAAAGGCAAAAATACCATCACTGATGCAAGGAGTTTATAATCTAAGGACATGCACTCCTCTTTCAGACCACACAATCTTAAACTCTCTCTTATCACACTCATTATTATGATGATGTTATTTCTAATTACATAAGCTCCTGGAAGAACTGGGAAAACCTGCCATGATTTGGTGGGAAGAAAGTGGTACTGAAGCAACAGCCTGCAAAATCTCTTTTGCACAACACAAGTTGAATTCTACAGTGTGTTTTAAAAAAATCTTAAAATTTGAAAGTTTATTTTTATACTGGAGATGGCTTGGGTTTAATCACTCTGAGAATCATAATGGCTGATTTGATCAAGATCATATTTCCTTTACTTCTCAGAAGATGGATTTCTTCCAGTCAAGGACAGTGCCCATAAAATCATAGAATGGTCCCTGGGATTTCAAATAAATTAACTTTTAAATTTTTTTTGAATGATGCAGAAGTGCTTTATTTACTGGCATTTTCCCCTCAAGATCCCCAAACTCTAAAGACCTGAAGTTTTATCTTTAGGGTAACAGATTTGAATCATTAATTAAATAATTAAATCTAATTAAGCTGTGTTTTAGATGTTCATGGACCTCCTCCCAGTGACACTTGTGAGTCACTCCAGTGACTGCAGGGCAGTTCTGCTGTAGGTGTGAAGGGACTCTGAGATGTCTCACATTCATAACCTTTGTAAGAAAGGACACAGTCAGAGAGAACAAAAAGGTTTAGGAAATAGGCTCTTTTGACTATAACCAAGTGGTTGGTGGTGCTCAGCCTGGAAAAAGAGAGATTGAGGAGGCCTCCCAATAGACAAAAGGCTGCTTTAAAGACATCTCTTTGTAAGGGTGGGGAAACTGGCTTAAGTCGCAACAACAGAGATGAAAATTATATATTAGGAGAAAATAATCTCAGTATAGAATAGTTAAAGCCTCACACTAAACAAACTCTTAAGTCTATAGGACTGCTGCCATGAAAAACTTTAATTGGCACCGAATCCTGTGTCCAGTTTTGGGGCCACTCACTCCAAGAAGGACATTGAGGCCCTGGAGTGCCCTGGAGAAGGGCAACAGAGCTGGGGAAGGGTCTGGAGCACAAGTCTGATGAGGGATGGCTGAGGGAGATGGGAGTGTTCAGCCTGAAGAAAAGGAAGCTCAGTAGAGACCTTATTGTTCCCTACACCTGCCTGAAAGGAGGGTGCAGCCAGGTGAGGGACAGAACAAGAGAAATGGTCTCAAGTTGTGCCAGGAAAATAATCAGGAAAAGTGTGTTCACTGTAAGGGTGGTCAGACATTGGAACAGGCTGCCCAAGGAATTGGTCGAGTCACCATCCCTGGAAATGCTCCAAAAATGTGTGGATGTGGCACTTGGGAACAGAGTTTAGTTGTGGGCTTGGCACCACTGCATTTATGGTTGAATTCGATGATCTTAGGAATTTTTTCTGACTTTAGTGATTCTACTATTCTGATGGAAATAGATTTCCTAATTATTTTAATTAATTGTTTTAATTTATAATAAGCAGTATATTATTCATTAGCATTGTATTAGTCCTAAGTCACTTTAAGCCAGCCCGTAGATAAGTTTCTTTATACAAACTGTTGTTAGAGTTTGATTGGGAAAATCACTGCAACTTTTAGGTTTTGCTAAACTAACCCTGTTATAAATAAGAAGCTTGACTAGGCCAATATTCAAGCAGTAATCAATTTATTAATTAGTGTGGCAAAATATGAGCAAACAGCGCTGGATACAGTGGGGGAGCTTTCCCTCCAACTGCATGCTGATAGATGAGGCTTACAGGCATTTATAGGGGTACTCAGAAGCTTTCTCAGCACTTTCTATTCCCAAGTTTTACATGTACCTAACAGCAATTCCTATTCTCAATTTTTACATCACAATGGTACCCCAGATGGTGGGGTCCAGCTTTCAGATGTGGGTCCAATTTTTAATTTTAGGGACTGTTAATCTTATGATAATGATGTCCAGCTTCCTTTAGTCAAAACTATTAATCATTGAGTTGATGTCTATCTTCCTTTTCCAAGCTGCTTTCCAAGGTTTGGGGTAGGACTTAGAGATAAGCGTGTTCTTTTTTTATACATTCTAAAGTTATAGTTAAAAAAATTCTTACTGCAAGAAATATTCTAAAATTATTTTTAAAGTTTATCTACAAGTAAAAAGCTCTGGTAAAAAGCAACATCTTAAAACTAATTTAAATGCTCCTAAATCAACTTAAGACTTATAAAGGTTAATTTTGAACAAAGGATAGATTCAAAGGCCTTCTTCCATGCTTTATCTTCCTCCGTTATTCATTAAAATTTGTCTTTATAACTGTCTTACGGTCAGGCTCCACACATATCACAATCACAAGGCTCACATATCACAATCACAATACATTACTTGTATTTACCTGACACAAAACACAATTCTGTATTTCACAACCCTGATATTCTTGGATGAACAAAACCTGTGAGAGAGGGATGTATTTCTGAAAATGAACATAAAACCCGCAGAATTTATAGCCTAAGAGGGCATTTTGCAGAAACCAGAGGATAACAAGAGACTAACAAAGACTATTCAGTATGTGCTGCAAAACTCCCCATCTGGGAAAAGGATAAAAAAAAGACAGAAATGTGAACTGATTAAAATGAGAAGCAAGAAAAAATAACCAATAGAGGACAGAACGCTAATAAATTAAGAGAATGACACAATTTAGAACCAATGAACGGTCATTTCTTTGTTGGCTAATAAAACAGAAATAGATGGGAAAGCCGGCCTAAAAATCGAATGCTAGTGAATCCGGGGTGCGCTTTGGGGACAAACAGGCGCGCGGCCGGGCCGCCATGTCGGGCGCGCGTCCCCGCGGCTCCGGGAGGCCGCCGCACCATCGAGTGCGGCCTCCGGGCGGAGAGAGCGGCCGCGCCTCCGGCCCCTCCCTGCGGCAGCTCTATGGCTCCTCTTCCGGGCTGCGCGGCGGCGTCATGGCGGCGCACCTCAAGAAGCGGGTGTATGAGGAGTTCACCAAGGTGGTCCAGGTAACACGTCCGTCCCCCCGGCCAGGATGGACAGCTCCGAGCTCTGCCGTGCGGCGGGAGGTGCAGGAGGGTGAGGCGGAGCTGTGGGGAGCGCCGCCCGCCCGTCCGCCGGGCGTCGGGGCTGAGGCGGCCCCTGAAGGGTCGGGGAGGAGCGGGACGGGTCGGCCCCGAGTTTAAGGAGGCTGGAGCTGCCGGAGGGGAGAGGTCTGAGGGAAGGTGTTCCCCTCAGGGTGGGGAGGGATACAGATTGTGGAGTCTCCCTCACTAGAGGTAATCAAGAAGCGTCCGGACGCAGTCCTGAGCAGTGTCCTCTGAGATGACCCTGCTTGAGAGGGAGATTGGACGACATGACCCACTGTGGTCCCTTCCAAGCAGCCCCGTTATTTTGATTCTTTCACCTGAGTAGGGCCGGGACTGCTGAGGGGAAGTCGCAGCATCCCCCAGCCCGGGACTGGGGAAGGATCTACAACGAGTTTCTGGGATGCTCCAGGCTGGTGGGAGTGGGAGAAGTCGTGTTTTCCCTGGATTAGTTGTTTGGTGTTGGAAGCAGCAGGATTTGGCCCTGTCTTGGGCAGGGAGGGGCCATGTTTCACCGGGATAGGGACTACCTGGGCAGGACAGTAACAGCCTCAGCGGTCTGAGGGTGTATTTCTTCCTGAGACAGATGGAGGAGAGGCTCGTGACTGCCGTGGGAGCTTCCTTAGGCCTCCCCATGTTCAGTCTGGGGAGGAGTGAGTCTGGAGATGCTCTGTTTCTGAGCCGTGTCCCTCTGCCCACAGCAGCAGCATGAGGACCTGTCCACGAAGAAGCTGCGGCTGACCAAGCCCAGCAAGTCGGCAGCGCTCCACGTGGACCTGTGCAAAGCCACCTCGCCTGCAGATGCCTTGCAGTACCTGCTCCAGTTTGCCAGGAAGCCCGTGGAAGTGGAGAGTGTGGAAGGAGTTGTCAGGATCCTGCTGGAGCATTATTACAAGGTGGTGAAGCTGGGAGCTTGGTTGCTCCTTCTGCTCCTGTTAGTTTGGTGTGGGATGTTGAACAGTGAGTCACAGCAGCCTTGGGCTGAGAGTGAACAGCTGTAGCCCTTGACCCAGGTGATTTCTGATTGTGCTATTTGGTCCCTGTGCTGATGGTTTCAGGATCCTGTGACAAAGCTGTGGCAATGCTGTCCCTGCATGTGGCCTGTATGGAAGTTTACTAAAGACATGTCAAGTTTTCCAGAGAACCCAGCTGTCCAGAGCTGTTTCAGCTTTAACTAATTCCTTCCTGACTGAGTATCCTTACCTTATTCCTAATTTTCTCTAGCAGTGGAGAAACCTTTTATCTATTGCCTATGTGGTAAAACCCAGCACTTTTTAACATCACAGAATCATGGAATGGTTTGGGTTGGAAGAGACATTAAAGGTCATCCACTTCTGACCCCTCTGCTATGGCAGGGACACTTACTAGACCAAGTTGCCCAAAGTCCCATCCAGCCTGGCCTTGAACACTTTGAGATGAGGCAGCTTCCCTCAGCAACCTGTTCTGGGCCAGTGCCTTACTGCCCTCTCAGTAAAGAATTTCTTCCTAATATCAAATCTATGAAAAAAACTGTCAGGGATCAGTCTCTTTTCCAATTAGCAAGCAGTAGAACAAGGAAATGGCCTCAAGCTGCTCCAAGGAGAATTAGATTGGATATTTGGGAAATTTTCCACACTGAAAAGATTATCAAGCCCTGGAACAGGCTGTGGTTGAGTCACCATCTCTGAAGGTGACATCAAAGATGTGTAGATGTGGCACTCGGGGGGGACATTGTTTAGTGGTAGATATGCCAGTGCTGGGTTAAGGGTTGGACTTGATGATCTTAGAGGTCTTTTCCAGCATAAATGATTCTCTGATTCTATGAAATACAGAGTTCATGGTCAATTAACACAGGTTATTTGTGCCTGAAGTTTGTTTTGTAGCCTATATTAGAAGAGAGACTCATGAACCTGCAGAGGAGATCACTCTGGCAAGAGCACAGCCTGTTATAGAATCCAGCTTTTAAAGATACTGTTTTCAAAACTACCATGGCTGACATTATTTTATTTACAGACAAAATTTTCAAAAGAACTTGTTTCTTAGTACTCCGTGACACTTGCAGTTTTCCTGATCATCCAGAAACCTGACCCTGAAAGCTGTAACTGCAGTGGAAGCTGTGTGATTGTGTGATGATTTATTTGTTTGTAGTGCCATTGGTGTGTTTAACATGGCCCTGTAGCCTCCTGCTCCTTTGTCCCTATATATTTTGGTTTGGCAATCTCCATACAGTCCTAATGACAATATCCATTAAACACATATTTTCATATATTAAACACATGATTTCAGTCCTAAAATGAAAAATGCTTCTCAATTCAGTTGAGAAAGGAACTACTTCCTTGGGTGTCACATTTGTCACTTGGAGGCTGTGTGTGGCACTGAAGTCTCTCTTAAACACTTGAAAGATATAACAGTTGTAATTGTAAAATTTCTTGTTGAAAGGTGGGATATTTGTGTTTATAATATTTCTGGACCTCTGTGTTCAGTGTTGCACAGATGTTTGGTAAGATGCAGGTAGGACATCCAGATGACTTTTTGCCTTTCTACTCTGCATGGGATATCCTTGGCAATACAATGAAAGAGGGACTGTCCAGTTATGGCCGGAAGTCTTCTATGCATGAGTGTGTAGAGGCCTCAAAATAAATCTTTAAAATGCGTGAACTTTTGAAATTAATTTTAAAGGAATATTAGTTGATGAGACTTACTTATGTAATTACCAACTGTGACAGCATTTGCTGTTTCTCTAATAAGTAGATGTATGTAGGTAATATATGCTGTTCTCTTTTTTTCTCTAACCGTGCTGTCTTGGGGGTTTTTTTTGGTTGTTGTTTGCTTCCAGGAGAATGATGCCTCTGTAAGACTGAAGATTGCATCCTTGCTGGGGTTGTTGTCAAAGACTGCAGGATTTTCCCCAGACTGCATTATGGATGATGCCATTAACACACTTCAGAATGAGAGTAAGTCTCACTTTTGATGTGGTGCTTGAGATCAAGGTGGAGTCATGCTGTCAGAGCATTTGGGACAGTGGCAAGGCCTTACATCTCAGGTGTATGATTGGGAATTGCTGGTTAAAGTATTTCTTTTCTGTTTTTGTGAATGATGACAGATAACACCACATTTCAGAGGAAGAGAAGAATGTTCCTTTGACCTGCCTGCTCTATATCTTTGTCCTATAAAGGAGTGCAAAATTTGCTTTTGCATCTCCATCTGAGAACTGTTGCTTCTAAGGTTCTCTGTTCTACAGGACAGTTTTGCTTAAAATGGAAATGTGTTTGAAGAGGAGATTTTTTATATCATGCTAGAGGCCAGCTCATCAAGCTGTATCAACAGGAGTGTAACTAGCAGGCCAAGGGAGGTTATTATACCCTTTTACTCAGCACTGGTTAGGCCTCATCTGGAATATCTTATGCAGTTTTGGGCTCCCCGGTGCCAGATTAGTACTGGTAAGTTGGATGAGCTCAGCAGAACCACTGAGGTTGTAGAGGACTGGAGTATGTGATGTACAAGGCATAGCTGAGGGTGCTGGGCTAGTTCAGGCCTTGAAAGGAGAAGGTTTCAGGATGGTCTTCCAATGTGGATCAGTCTGTGATCCTGTAGCTGGTTAAGAGTTCAGCAAAGTGGTGCACAGCCTTTCACTCTTCTGTTTTGCAGAGTCTCACCAAGTCCTTGCTCAGCTGCTGGACACCCTATTAGTGATTGGTACAAAACTCCCAGAGAATCCATCTGTCAGGATGAGGCTGGTGGAGGTAGCCTGCAAGGTAAGGAGGCCTCTCTGGACCAGGGAACTTTTGTCACTGCCACAAGAGAAAAGGAAAGGTAGTCAGTATTTGAATTATTTTCATTTTTCTCAACAAACTGTTACAATACTAACATTAATAACTGCTAGGAAATGTAACACGATGTTTCAAAGGGCTGAAAGAACGATAAGAATCCAGTTACATCTGCTTGTCTCTTGTTCCACAGCATCTGACAGATTCTTCTCATGGTGTAAGGAATAAGTGTCTTCAGCTAATTGGCTGTCTTGGCCCAGTGGAAAAAGGTGTTGCAAAAGAGGCTGAAAGCCAGGCAGCTAAAGATGTCCAGAAGATAATAGGAGATCATTTTAATGATCAGGACCCTCGAGTTAGGACTGCAGCTATAAAAGCCATGGTAAGTGCAGCTGGTACTGTGGAATAAATGGTTTGGAGTTGTAAAAGGAAGCTGAGAGGGGGCTGCAAACTAATCCAAAGAGGTTTGGTTTAGAGATTATTTTGATTAATTTAGTAAAGTCTATTTAATGTATCAAAATTACCTGAAAAAATAAGCTAGGTCTTGAAATATTAGAGTAACATGAAATCTCAGAGGGCATTTGAGTGTAGCTGAAGAAGCTTTTCAACTTATTCATTCTTTTGAGTGTGTGTAGGCTCTTTCTTTTAGTGACAAATTTATTTCTTGATTTAGTATTGGTTACTGGAACTACAGTAAACCACTAGTGCTCCAAAATGCAGTAGGTATCTGCTTATGATAGGAAACCTATGTGGTAAGTCCAGAAAGAATTTTGTTTGTTTTAAAGCAAACATTTTTGTTTTGCCTCATGGTTACATTCCATTAGCATTCTCTATCTGTTCATGAGATATGCTATATACTGGGGGATATTTGTGTGGGGACCCTTCAGAAGCTTTTAGCTTTGCAGAAATGCAAGCAAAGACCATACATTTCAAAATATTGCTTCGTGTGAGTTGCCTGTGAGTGTATGGGGGTATAGAAATTTCTCTATTGCCCTTAAAGTTTATAACAATTTTCTGTCTAATATGTTGGTCAACAAGGATCTTTGAATTAATGTTATTAAACTCCAAAGAAGGAAGGAAGATGCATTTGAGGAGATCAGAATGCACTTGAATCTCTGAAATCTCCCTCTCTTGGACATTATACTTACTCATCCTTCTTAAAAGAAACAATGTAGGACACTTTGCTGTCCCTGTGTTTCAGTAACAGAAAGATTTACATGGCATGAAAATTCACTGACAATGCTGCTTTTGGATCCATGTTTCAGGAATGGTAGTAGGGTAATTAATTATCTGTTTTAATTGTTGTTGAATATGGCCAACACTAAAAAATTATTTGAAGGTTGGGAGAATGAACAGGCAATGTATTTGTATAAATTTGTTTTTCCCTAATCTAAGTACAAATGACTATGAAGCTAAAAAATTATACTGAAGTCAAGAATATTATATAAAATACTTATGGTCAAGATAATGCAATTTTTTAACTATAACAGCAATCAAGGAAGGCAAGCATCTCAAACAGAAAAAGTGGTGAAAATTTAGTCTGTGTCCCTTAAACCTGTACTTACCCTTTCTTGCACTGTTTGCTTTTTTTCCTTGTAGCTGCAGCTTCATGAAAGAGGATTAAAGTTGCAGCAAGCTATTTATAATCAGGTAAAACCTTGTATTAGTTTTGTACTTGTTTGCATATCTTTTCTTTTTGAATTCTCTGGCAGTGTGTTTTGTGAGGAGCAAAGGAGTTGTATATTACACTTAGGTTGCAGATATTCTGTGTTGTCGTAGGACAGTGGAAATAAAAGGGTATTTTGCATCCATTGTGCTTAAATGCACTAAAGGATATGCTTTGTTATATATTGTTTGCTGGGGAGGTGATCATGGGAAGGGCAAGTCATGATGAAGTCATTCCTGTCACCTGCCAGTTATAGCTGGGAAGTCTTAAACCCTTCTTCATTGGAGGGTACCTGCTAGGGAGCAGCAGGGAAGATGAATGGATTCATCTTGATTTTTAATCTGTCCTGACTGTCTTGTGGTGAGGATGCTGATTACATTGTGGGAGTGAATGACAGCTCAGGTGGAGATGTTTCAGGTATATTGGACTGTGGATGTTCTTTCAGGCCTGCAAGCTGTTGGCAGATGATTACGAGCAAGTGCGCAGTGCTGCAGTTCAGCTGATCTGGGTCCTGAGCCAGCTTTACCCTGAAAGGTACGTCCTGCATGCACTGTCCTCAAAGTACTGGCCAGGTAATCATCCTGATCCTGAGAGCTTCATGCTAGGAGGTCTGAGCAGGAGCTGGTAGGAGACTGATGTGTACAAATGGCTGATGCCTGATGAGAACGCAGTGATGCAGTGAAGTTTTGGTTCCTGGTATTTGTTACACATTCATAGGAATTCAGCATAGTTGTTTTTATTGATGCCATCCAGTATGGAATACAATCAACAAACTGATTTTTCTATGTCAGCATCGTCCCGATTCCTTCTTCTAATGAAGAAATTCGCTTGGTTGATGATGCCTTTGGAAAAATTTGCCATATGGTTAGTGATGGCTCCTGGGTTGTAAGAGTACAAGCTGCAAAGTTATTGGTAAGTTGCATTCTTTTCTTCTCTTGCAGAGAATAGTTTCCCTTAAGTTACTTGACTTTTCTTATATAAAAAAAAAAAAAAGAATGGGAAGATGTTTAAAACTGTATAGGTATATTTTTCCCAAAATTCTGAGGTGATAGAAATGAGGGAGACTGAGGAAACCCAACATTTTTCAGCTCAACTGTGCAGTGATTCTTTCCTTGAGAGTAGAGAGCATTAAAGAAAAAACCAAATCCTTATCATAATTCCCTGCCCCTACTTGTTTACCACAGGACCTGTGAACCGTGAACCAACTGAACTCAAGAAAAGCCATATAAACCTCAGTAGGAAAATGTTCTGACTCTTAAGTTCACTTTTTTAAACTCTGATGTACAATAGTGTCTGGCATTGCATAAAGCTGTTAGAATGAGTGGATAAGATTGGATGCCATATTGGGATAAATCAGGAAATTATATAGTGCAGTTTAGAATAAGCCTGTTTCTTCCCTTTGATTTTTTTTTTTTTAGGGTTCTATGCAACAAGTTAGCTCCCATTTCTTGGAGCAGACCCTTGACAAGAAGCTCATGTCAGATCTGAGGGTATGTAAATGTTTGGGTTTGTTTTCCTGTGTGTAGGTGCTAAAATCACACAAGAGGTATGTTAATATTGAGTGTGCTTGTTCACCTTGTCCTTGCCTGAGGGTTGCTGAGAGTTAATTGATGATGACAGGTTTTGTTTTAGATTAAAGTCCATGAAGCAATTGCTAGTTTTAGATTCCATTAACCAAGCATGTAAGAAACAGCTCTAGGCTCTTCAGGTTTTGCAACAGCAGAGAGGTGAACGTCTGTGGTGTTTTGATGGTTTTTTGGCTAAAAGCTTTGTTTATTGTGTATGGAAAGGTTGCATCCTAGTTCTAGGAGCAAGCTCATGGAAATATCCTGCAAAATATCATCCAAAACCATCAACATTTCAAGAGACATGAGTAGGTAAAGGCTACTCAGCCCTGTTAGCAAAATTCATCACTAACATTACTTGCTTAAGGAACATGCTCAATGTTACACTGAATTTTTTTCTGTCTACAAAAGAATGGTGAAGAGGTGCTTTTAAAGGTTGTTAAAGAAAGTGCTGCACAGCTTTATTTAGAGTGTGTGGGAAAAGGAGACAGACTGGCAAGCACACTGAATGAATATCCCATTTTCCACATTGCTGAACTCTGGATAGTATTGATGGCATTAAAGTATTTTATTGCAGTTTAACAAGTTGAACTGCCTAGTGATAGCATTTTTGCAGATCACTTACTGGCTTCTTAACTAGATGGGCCTATGTTCTGGCCCAGTTTGGCTGTTCTTGCAATGGATGTCTAAGAATATGTTAATTAAAATGTGTTTGTTATCCTTTCTCTGCATCAGAAGTACAAAGAGTTATTGGCAATTAGAAATAGCTGTAGAAGAGTAGGTACTGTTTGCTTTCCTTAGCACTTCTTTGTGTGTCAATGTCTAAGCCTCCAGCTACATCTGTTTTCAGATGCAGTTTAATATTTTGTTCAGTCACCTTCTGAAGTTTACGTGGTTGTAACTGAAGTGCTTGTTTGGACAGAGGAAGCGCACTGCACACGAGCGAGCCAAAGAGCTCTACAGCTCCGGGGAGTTTTCCAGTGGCAGGAAGTGGGGAGATGATGCTCCCAAAGAGGAAATCGATACTGGTGCCGTGAATTTGATTGAATCAGGAGCTTGTGGGGCTTTTGTTCATGGCCTGGAAGATGAGATGTATGGTAAGTGTTAACTGGCCATGGAATAGCTAAAGGGGGGAGATGTGTGTTGGCTGATAAGCATCATTGTGGGCTCTGATATACCATTTGTTTCAAAGGTACTATAGTGTTGCACAGAATTTTGGCTAGAAATGTTCAATGGAGTACCCAAAAGCAAATGGCTTCCTATAAATGGTAGAGTTTTAGTAAGATCTGTGGTAATAAGTGGTTTGCTTCTGGTCTGCAGAAACCCACTGGAATTATTTTTTGTTGTTGTTGGCTTAAATTTAGCAGTAGCATGTGGCCATAAATTGGCAGAGTTAGTTTCTGTTGTTCAAATTGGTGTTTTGACAGCAGGAAGGAAATAATAGAATCACTTAGGTTGGAAGATACCTCTAAGTCCATCGAGTCCAAATGTTAACCCAGCTCTACCTAATGCATTACTAAACCATGTCCCTAAGTGGCACATCCAGATGATTTCTGAACACTTCCAAGGATGGTGATTCCACCACTTCCCTGTGTAGTCTGTTCCAATGATTGACAACCCAGATGTTTTCCCTAATATCCCATCTAAACCTCCCCTGGTACAGCAGTATTTGCATAAACTGTGAAAATTCCAAGCTCCGAATGTTATTTTTGAATTTAATTTTACTGGAAGGATGAGGTTAAGTTAAAACATGCAAAACCACTATAACAAAAATATTGTTGTAGATTGTGTTGTAAAACTGGTTTTATTGCTCCATGAGTCCTGCAGATAAAAGCCTGATTCCCAGTAGCTAAACACTCCCTGAAGCTTGAAAGTGCACCTTTTTTTTTTCCCTGACCAGCAATAAAATATATTTCACTGGTTCAGCCCCTTGGCCTGATGAAACATGTTCTGCAGTTTCTTGTGCCACAGGTCTTGTGTCAATGTGATGCTATTGAGGAATGTGGATAAAATGAACAAGTGTGAAATATACACAGATCTCTCCACTGCAGCATTTTTAAATACTGCTGAGCTCTCCCTGACTGGCAACCCTGCTTCATGTCTTGAATTCCATGTTGTAACTTAAATCTGAGTTAGTGTGTCAGCTTATGAGAGCAATATTGGCAAAATGTTTCTCTTCTCTTGATACCTGGGTCTTAATGACCATGGAGACTCAGAGCTGTGATGAAAGCTTCATTAATGAGCAAGCAGAGGTCTTGCTGTCTGTGCATTTTTGTACTTGATCAGAATCCTGAGGAGTTCTTTCAGAACAATGGGCCCTTAAAGCTCCACACAAGTTCAAGTAAATGTTTTCAAGATGAGGCAATTTGAATGAAAACTATAAGTATGTTTAAAACAACAATGTTTGCAAGACATGAGATTAATTACTATTTTTTATGATCCTAGCACATAAATGTTAGGGGAGCTAATGAGGATGGTTATAGGGAAGAGAATCTCATCTCTGCCTAACCTTGTTATATTTGGGTATCCTTCAAATTCCTGCAATATTTTACAGGCTAAGTACACTCAGGATGCTTTCTGATGCATTTTTTACTTTAATTCAAATAATTTTAATATTTAGATGACACCTTGTTCTTTGTTTTGAGGAATCTGAAGTCAGAAAGCAGAAGACTTTCATTCTGTTTACTACCAAAATGTTGGCTCTCTGGGGCTTTTCAGCAATTCATAAAGTTGCTATGTAGCAAGTTAAAAATGCAGTGAAAGCTCCAAGCAATTAAAATGTCAGGAAGAATAAAACAACCACATTTTAATTAAGTAAATTAGTTTGCTTAAGATACCAGTGTTAATGCTATGCTTGCAAAACACACTATGAAATAGGCAGTATTTATTGATGGGTTGGAGGCCTGTTTTTCACCTGCAGGTCCCTTTTGCAGATGCTTGTGGCAGCAGCAGGCGCTGTACGAGAAGTGAGGCTTGATTTGAAGATTTGTCTGTGAAAAGGTCCTCAGTGGGTCCCTGCTTAGGCTGTGTTGCCCTCAGCCTTTCCTTAGCATCTCCTGTCACTCACTGTTTGGGTGAATGTCCTTTTAAACCAGACAGTTTTAATTCATTTACAGTTAATTCCCTGCTCCTCTTTTCACAGAGGTTCGAATCGCTGCGGTGGAAGCCCTGTGTATGCTGGCTCAGTCCTCACCTTCTTTTGCGGAGAAGTGCCTGGATTTTTTGGTTGACATGTTTAATGATGAAATTGAGGAGGTCAGATTGCAGTCAATACACACAATGAGGAAAATTTCCAACAATATCACGCTGCGGGAAGACCAGCTGGATACTGTGTTAGCTGTCTTGGAGGTAAGAAATTCTTGAGGAGGGCAAGAGCTGCTCTCCAGCTTGCTTTGGGGTGCTTAATTATGTACTGTTAATCACTCCCTTCCTCTGAGAGCAAACCCACCCTTTTTTTGGATTTTTTGACTTTTTGAACACTGCCAAAGGTTCCTAAGATCTGGTAGCTTGTAAGCACTGGGATGGCAGAATACTTCTGAAACAGACACATTTTAGATAAAAACTCTTCCTTTGGTCACTATGCTGTGGCCTCCATGTGTTTCCTTCTGGCCTGTGTTGTGTCCAGCACTCTATGCACTTCATCTTGCCTGCAGCTTCATTTTCTTTCTGCTTCCTTGACTCAGCTGCTTTGGCTACACCTTTGGTCACCAAGCAGAGCTGGCCATGGGCCTGAGATCTTTTTTCTGTTTAGAGTGTTTGTCAGTGTGCTCTGCCATATGATTTTGAGTTTTCCCAGCCAGCATCCTCCCAGTTCATGTTCAGCCAGGATTCAGGGAATAGCAGGAGTCAACTGCTCTTCCTGACTGATGAGGTTGATCAAGGAAGAGATTTTGGTTGTATGAATGAAACTGTGCCAAACTGCTTCCTCTCAGACCTGTTTGTTTTATTTGCTGAGTTANTTTTTTAATCTGCTTGTGGTAGGCAGTTTGTGCTTCTTTTGGGAAGTGCCTTGGAAGGTGCTGCAAATCTGCTGTTTCAGTCTCTTCACCTTTTATTTCCTTGACCCAGGGCAGCAATTGCTATTCTCAGTTGTGCCCCAGGAAGTAGCAAACTAATTAAACCTATTTTATCACTCTGTAACAAATGCTGTGGAATGTGATCTGACTTTGCAAATGCAGCAATGAGTTTTAGGTGGCTCACATTTTTGTCATTATTTACATTTGTTTAAGCTGGGGACCTGTGCATTGAAGTATGAATATGTCCTGGTTAGGCTGGGCTCTTTGGTGCTGATTTATCATGTATGATAAACACTGTGTATTGTGGTTTATATTATCATAATTATTGTCAGGCATTGGGATAGCTGAAGTGTAGAATTATTAACATTTTACTGGATTTATCTGATTCTGAAAGATGCTTGGTGCTTTTCTGCAAAATCCACCTTCTGGTACAAAAATATAGGATGTGGAAAAATACCATTAACTTTGATGCTTAAATTGGTTTTGGCAGGGTAAATATGGAACACTGGGGTGTAGAGGGTAACTTCTGTTTTCAGCCCACTACTTTCACTTTATCAGAATAATTGTACCAGGTACTCCTTGCTTTTCTGACCAGACTTTGGAATTTGCTTTCCCTGTTGTCCTTGATCTCAGTTTCTGTTGTCTTGTGCTCATCTCTTTTCCATCATGATCTTCTGCCTTGTTTGTCTCTGTACTACATTTCTGGTGGGTTTTATCAGTGCTCTGAAGTGTTTTATGTCTGTAGTCATTCCAGTCCTTAGAGTTTGTCTTCTCTGTGGTCATAGTCTGTCTTTGACCTACAAAACCCCTGTGATTGTTTGAGTGTATTGGCTGTCATTTAAGAGCCTTTACAAGAGGATTGCACTTTATTCTTTTGTGTAAGACAGTGATGAATGAGCTGTTGATATTCAGCAAATTATAATTTAGAAAAAGTAAAATCCACCACTGAAAAGCATCCAGTTCTTGTATCCTATCAAATGTTCACGATGTGTTCAGCAGCACCAGGTAAATGCTGATAGCAAGGGATTTGGTGATACCCGGATATGGAATGTCAAGGTGGGTTTTGGCAGAAGGAATGTAATTCATTCAGCTGAATATTCCAGTCTGTCCAGGCACTGACATGATCTCATTGCTTACTCAGCCCCTCTGGAGGCTGGTGACTGGGCTGAAAACCTGTGGAGCTGAGCTCCTGTGTTGAAAACGATAAAAGGCTGCTGTGAAAATGCTCAAACAATCTTTGGTGCTTGTTTTACTGAGTTGCCCAATGCCTTCCATCTCTGTTACTGCAAAGGTACAACATCACTCAAACCAAGTAGTGATTTTTGCTCTGCTTGAGCAGATCAGCAGTGAAGCAGTTCCCATCCATTCCAGTAAAGGAAGCACACAGGGGGATGGGATCAGTAGTCCCTGCAGCACTTGCCTGGTCTATCACTTCATCTGTGCTTAGCTGTGGTAACTAGAAACAGGCACTGCTGTTCACAGACCTCTTTTATTATCTGAGCCAAGGAACAGAGGCTGCCACCTTTAAAGTAAATGTGTATGCAGGCTTGTTTCTCTCTGCACTCAGTGGTGTCTGGGTTGGGTTTTTATTTTAGGATTCTTCGAGGGACATTCGGGAAGCACTTCATGAACTCCTATGTTGCACCAATGTATCAACTAAAGAAGGCATCCATCTTGCACTGGTGGAGCTCCTGAAAAACCTGACCAAGTATCCCACAGACAGAGAGTCCATATGGAAGTGAGTGTGTTCAGTGTCCTTGTGTTTCTACTTACTTTCCTCTTCTATTCAGTAAGTGAGGTGATAGGAAATACTGAGCTTGCTAAGGAGGTAACAGGTATTGCAGGTGTACAATCCTGTTACTCTGTAAATATGTTCTTATTCATGACTGGTGTGGAAACTGTGTTGTTCCTGCTTGTCAATACTTGTACTGGGGATCCAGAACTGATGGCCACTCCTGTACTCAATGCCTTCACAGAAAAAAGATGAATTCAGTTTTCAGTTTTAAACCTCATCTCTTCTACAAAGTGTTTTTGCTCACTTAACATTGTGTTAAATAGTAATATTTACCAGCAGTTGACTATATCAGATGTGATAAGTGGATTGGCCATGTGGCATTGTGCTGTCAGAGGAATTTTTCTGTCTAAGTCAAAAGAAGGAACTTTTGTGTCAGATTTTTTGGTTGTTTAATGGAAGCAATAGAGGAGATGGTGCTCCACACACATGACTTGAGATGGAATTTTTAGATATTACTGGAAACACTTATGTTAGCCTGCTTTGACTTCCAGTTTACTTTTACATTGTTTTTGGAGTTTGAGGGTTTTGGAGTTTTATTCCCTGTCTTCCTTATTTCTGAAGAAAAAAAAATGCACTCATTCATTAGTCTTTAATATAAAAGCTTCCTGGATTCTATTACTCCAAGTGTTAACTATTTTTTGGCAGTTTAAATAAAAAAAAAAATTATTGCTGCTTGTCCTCTCAGTTTTCTTGGATCCTATAAAATATTAATGCAAATGTTCGGTTGTAAAAAAACAGTGAGATTGGACAGCAGGATTTTCTTGTTGACTGTCTGAAAGTGTTGCTGCAACATGAAGTAATAGTGCTTTTAGAATGTTGTATTTTGAAATGTGCCTGTTTACTAATATATATTTCAATCTGTTTATTTCCAGATGCTTGAAGTTCCTGGGAAGCAGGCATCCCACTCTGGTGCTTCCATTAGTCCCAGAGCTGCTGAGCACACATCCGTTCTTTGACACTCCAGAACCAGACATGGATGACCCAGCCTGTATCTTTATTCATGAAGCTAGTTGATAATTTTGACTGTAGTAGATTTTATTCATGCTTTCCTGACTCTCAAATTTCTTCAACCATTTCTCACTGTAGCAGATAAACAATCCTGTGCCTATTTCTGAATCTCTTTGCACTTAGTTTGTTACTCAGCAAGTGATGGAAAAACTGTTAGCTGGAAACATCTTCATAAATATCAGCAGACTATAACTTGCTTTCTTTTTATGCTGTGATGAATAATCAAGCAATTTGTCAAGGTTTAGGCTTTGTAGATGAGCCTTTTGATGTCAAAACATTTGTCTAGTTTGCATTAATTTTGAAGCTTTTAAATAAGAAGAGTGTTTTTTCATGTCTGTTCTCTTTTAAGGTAAAACTTTAGCTATGCTTACCTCTGTGCAGTTTATAAAACAGCATCATCTCTTAGTACAGCAGTGCCTGAATCCCTGTAATGCTTTGAATTTTTCATCTTTCTGAAGTAATACAATATCAGAAATCCTTATATTAATGTTAGCTCTTCCAGTGCTTTAGAATATAAATGAGTATTGATACACCATTCTCAACAGCAGGAAATGCCTTGGAAATGCATTTTTCCATTGTTACTCCCCTTGCTTCCCTTCTGTGTGATGGCAGAAAATAATGTTATTTCTGGTGCATGCTGAGACACATTGGACTGGAACCTTCCTCTAGAAGCTGCTCCTTATTTTTCTCACCATTCACAGGCTATCAATCAGAAATTCTGTATAGATTAAATTAATGCCTTGTGAGAATTGAAACGGGTTGGAATCAGGTGGAGAGAAATGAATCTGTAATTACATGGTTTAGTAATAATCTGAGTAAAGTTGTAAAATTAAAGGAACATTGCAGGGGGAAGAATGCTGTTGTTTAACTCAGTGCACCTTCCTGCCAAGAATCACAGAATATTATGTTAGAGAATGTTTTGGAGGTGACTTGCCACAAAATTTTACAGAGGCATATTATGTGAAGACAGGCCTGTGAGCCAGAACCTGAGATAAACCTGATTAGTATGTTTCTAGTGTAAACTGATATTTAAAAATATGGTTTTGTTTGCTTCAAAGCACTTAGGAAATTTTAATCAGTGCTTATGCTTGGGATCAGCCCTGTTGCAGGTGTGAGCCTCTGGGCTAACTTCAAAAGCCTTTGACTGCTGTCTATTTCTGCGGGTCTCAGACTGTGAAAATGTGTTTTGTATTTTAGAATTATCTTTCCATGTGTGATTATTTGGCTTGCTTAAAGTCTATGTAGAGTGATGTTTTTCAGGGCATTTTAGGTAATGTAGCAATTTTCAAAGACTTGGCAGTAAACGTATAATTTTGGATGTTGTTAGGGCGCCAAAAAACTTGAACATGGCCTGGTGAGAGGTGTCCCTGCCCATGGCAGGGTGGGGTTGGAACTAGTGGTCTTTAAGGTCCCTGCCAACCAAAGCACTCTGTGATTCTGTGGTGCAAACTGGTGAGCACAGTGTAAGCTGTGAGGAAGAGTGTGAAATTCCACCTAATGCTCATGTGCTGTGTTTGGGATCCCTGGCTCCTTTCCTTTGTGTTGCCTCTGAGCCATCCCGTGTTGGCAGTAACATCCTTTCTCCAGTATGGCTCACCCTGTAATGTTTGACTTTGTGCTTGGTTTTCATCTGCTCAGACAGCTGTTTCTTTGGGTTTTGCTCAGTATTTTCCAGATATAAAGATCTTCCTAGGCAAATCCTGACCAAAGAAAGGGTTGTTGACTTCTTGTTGTTTTAACTTCCCATCCCCAATGAGCTCTTCTTGCCATTGTTTATTTTTCTTTAACAATCCTTTTGCAACAGACATTGCTGTTCTGGTTCTGATATTTAATGCTGCTAAAAGCTGCCCAACAATGCCTGCCCTGTTCTCTGACCACACGTTCAGACATTATGCGTATCTTCGGGACAGTCTCTCTCACCTGGTCCCTCCGTTAAGAGTAAGTTGAGCTACTTTGGTTTGGACTTTGACACCTGTTAGAAATATTGCCACTCTTTCATGTCTGTCTCTGTGTAACACTTCCAAACAGATTCTAGAAGATTTTTCTCCTGTGCACCAGGGGAATGAATATTGAAATGTACGTTAAGGCAGGAAAGGCAAATGTTAAATTGTTACAATGTGGAATTTGTAATATTGTAATACTTGTAATACTGTGTGGAGAATAGTAACATTATCTCTTAAGTGAGAATAGTACATGGTTTGCTGGTTAGGTAAGAATACCAGGAGAGCAATATTCCTGGGAGTTTTCTGTTGCTGTGACTACGTGTGTGGGAAAGACCTTTGTAGATCTTCCAACATTTCACTTGTGTCCTACCTGAACAGTTTATTCATGGGTAAAATGTGTTCCATTCTGCTTTGCAACATGTCTCTGCTGCATAGAAGTATGGGTGGGATTGAAGTTGGCTGTAAGTCTTATTACAGCTCTTAAAATGAGTGGTGGTTTGTGTGGTCTTGGACTTACCTCGGCTTCACAGTGTCAAAGTTAATACATGAGGAAAATGTTTTCCCTCAAAGGGATGTTGAAATTTAACCTTGGGGATCCCTAGTGCAACTGGATTGTAAAATGGGGAGGATTAATTAACAGAAACGCAGATTTGAAAGCCTTGGTTTAGATTTTGTATTTGAGAAATGAATTGGAGCTCTCAGTTGCTTGTTGATAAATAGCTGTCAGCATTTTGCAGTGTTATTCCTGGTGTTAGACTTTTCTCTTTTTTTTTTTTTTTTTTTTTTTTTTTTTTTTTGTGTGTGTTCCTTCTCACTTAGTTGCCAGGTAGAAAGCTGGTGTCCTCTGCTGTGTCTCCCAGTATTACCCCACATGAAGATCCTTCCCAGCAGTTCCTGCATCAGAGCCTGGAGCGGGTTTACAATTTCCAGCACCTCGACCCACAGGGCATCCAGGAGCTGCTGGAATTCACCATCCGGTAAGGCCTCAAGCTGCCCTGTTTATGGCAAAATGTGTTAGGATGCTCACTTACTCTGATGCAGGTGCTTTGCTTCTGAATATGAGTGTTGTAATTTGCTGTCCAGTGCTTAACTTGAGCCTTCCTTTAGAGACTGCTGTGATAAAAGAGTGTTAATGACCTGTTTAAAATCAAATTGATGGTCTCAGGTCTGGCACAGCCCCCCAGAATAACCAGTGTGCATTTTGGGCAGGGGGCATCTTTTCAGAGCATGGTAAGAGTTAGGTAAGGGTGTTCTTTTTGGAATGTTCACTTATGCTAAAATACACTCTCAGTTTTTATGGTTTATGGGTGACAGCCTTGTGTCTCATTCTCAGTTTTGTGTCCTTGTAATTTTGATCATGTTGTTTGTGATGCACATGCACAAGGTTTTCTTTCTTTGCTTTTGTTGGGGAGAAAAGGTGTTGTCCCCTTTGCTCTTGCATCTTCTAGGTCCTGTGGCCTTTTATGCAACAGGAAAGGAACTGTTTCTGGTGGTTTGGGTTCTCTTTGCCAGTCCCACTTACAAAGGACTTGGGCATTCCTCATCAGTTTTCAAATCAGAGAGCTTTTCCAGGAATTGAAAACAGTCTTGCATGCTGCTGTCTGCTGCTGTATAGATAAGGGTGTGTGGTGTTGCTTCTCAGTGTGAGTTTTATGCTGCCTCTTCCATTTCATCTCTAGACTGATTTACACAAACAAAGCACTTGAAAAGGATCCTTTCAATGTGATTTCTCTGCTTGGAAATAGCAAAAGAGCCTTATTTTAAGAGTTGGAAAAACAATCCAAAATGCTTTGTTTGGAATGTGGAGTTTAAAAAAAAAGCTTAATTCTTTTTATTCCTTCAAAATAGCTGCCTTCTGTTGTGTGTATGTTGCAGTGAATCACTGTCACACCCATCTGCAGCAGAGAGTAAACAGTGTGCTCCTCACTGAAAACCCAGCTGTGGGAGCTCTGAGGTTTGTCCTCAGCTGTTTTGCAGCTGCTGTGTGCCAGCCGAAAATACAGTCTCAAAGCATTTAATGCACTAAACACTTGAAACAGGTAGTCTCTAGGCCAAGCATCCAGAACCTCTCAGGCATGAGGGTCTGGGAACCTCTCAGGCCATGACTCTTTTCTGGTTTTGAGTTGATGGAAATTCTGGCTTGGCTTTTTTCCTGATGGGATTGCCCCCCAGGAAATCATTCTAAACCAGCTGCTCTTTTTCCATCCTTAAGACAAAGAGAGGATTTGGACAAAGGCAAGAAAAGGTGTTAAAGGTTATTTTGCAGAGGGCAAAATATCCCTGCACCAGCAATTTGGTTGCTGAGAGCAGAGGGATAGAAGCAGCTCACAGCAGTGGATTTTGTCATGGAACATAACTCCCTGCTCCCTTATCATTGTCATCCACAGAAATAACAGACCTTGTGGAGTTTGTGTCTACTTGGGACTCCGAGTTCTGGATGCAGGGCCTAGGGGGGAGCATCAGTCTGAAGTGTGGTTGGAAATGTAAGACAGGCTGTTTAGCAAATCTGTCTGTGGTTTTCTCTATCTATACAAGAATATATGTTGAAATGTTGAAATCTGCTTAAGATTTGTAGGGAAATAGAATTAGTGGAATTGGGAACTGTGTAAGACTGGGAGATGGAATATCTGCCTAGTTGTTATCTGAGAGATGACATCCTGTTCCCCATTAGTGTGTTGGGATGGATTGTAACATGGGAATTAAGCACCCAGGAGCCTTCTCTTCCCTCTACTCTCTGGAAAAAGATGAGATGGAATCTCTGTGTAAGGTTGAGGCTGGCTCAGCTGTTGGTGCATTGTTGTTGAAGGAAACCACAACTCCTCACTATGAGAGACATTGAGGTGCTGGAGTGTGTCCAGGGAAAGGAACAGAGCTGGGAGTGTTTATCCTGGAAAAAAGAGGCTCAGGGGGGACTTAGCTCTCTATAACTGCCTGAAAGGAGCCTGTGGCCAGGTGAGGACTGGTCTCTTCTCCTGAGTGACAAGGAAGAGGATAGGAGGAAGCAGCCTCACGTTGTGCTAGGGGAGGTTTAGATTGGATAGTAGGAAAATGTCTTCATGGAAAAGCATTGTCAAGCACTGGAAAGGGCTGCCCAAGGAAGTATTGTATTCACCATTCCAGGAAGGATTTGAAAGACATGTAGATGTGGCACTTGTGGTGGTCTTGGAGTGCTGGTTTAGTGGTTGGACTGGATGCTCTTAGAGGTCTTTTCCAACATAAATGACTCTATGCTTCTCTGCTTAGGAAAGATTTTCTTTGGCTGCCTGTTATACAGATAATCTCATATATTTTTGTTAATGTCTCAGGGCTCATCAACTCTGGTTTGGCAGATCAAAAGTTTCAGAATTGCATCCTAAATGCAAAGATAAATCTAAAATAAACAAAAGAAAATGATCATCTGAAAAAAATTTAATAACGCAGTAGGAAATGGGGAAATAAAGTGACAATTTTAATAGAATTTGGATCAAAGCAAAGTGCAGAGAGGAAAAGACATGTTGAAACCACATCATCCCAGCTATTTTCATTCTGTAAGAAAAATTAATTTTGTTTTTTTAATGCACACTTTAAGAAAACATGACTAGCAGTAGAAAACCAAAGCCTTTTGGCTTCTATTAACTGACAATTCTTTTCTATCACATTAAAAGCTGCTTATATCCCTGTATGATTTACAAGAAATACTAGGCAACACAAACCATCTAGTTGGACAAATATCAGTACATCAGATTCTAGCTTGGCTTAAAAGGGCAGCTCTATTTCAGGTACACTTGGTTCCAAACAACCTTTCTTAGCCAACATGAATAGTTTGATTTCCCAGCAGTGTAACACAAATGGGTTGTTAGCTGCTGTAGGAGGCTGGAGTGTTTTAAGTTAAATCTGGAGCTGCCACTCTGTGTGGTTCCCATGGGGCTGCAGAGTAATGTGGGTTGACAGACTTACTGCTTCCACTGCTGTGCTGGTGTCAGCTTCCCAGAAGAAGGGACATGCTGAGTCCCAAGGTGCAAACTGGTTTGTAGTGTGTGTTTTGCTGCTGTTTCTGGTGCTTGCTCTAATAAAAGCAGGCAGCAGGAATAGCTGGCTTTATTGTCACTGCCTTCTGATTGTGTTTGGGTTAAACTGTTCTCTGTCTCAACATTATTTTCTCTTTTTTTTTTTTTTTCTCCACATGCTTCAGTGATCTTCAGAGGCTTGGAGAGCTGCAGTCAGAACTGGCAGGGATGGCAGATTTCACTGCAACTTACCTTCAGTGTCAGCTACTCCTCATCAAGGTTTGACTTCATCTGGGTTTTTTTGAGCTGTTCTTCAAAAATGCCCCCAGTCCATCACAGTGGCATGCTTTCATGTTTTGATGTTCATGCTGAAAAGTGATGTGTGATGAAAGAGCAGGTTCTGTGGATTTCTGATAATCCTGCTTCCCTCCTGTGGCAAATAATTTATGCAGTAACTTTGCCAATGCAGACCTCTGCTGCTGTACCTAGGGCTTATGTTGGTTCACGAGCATTTTGGCAATGCAGAGTTTATTATCTGACAGAAATCACACTGAGGGCGACTGTGTTAGGAGAGTAACTTTGCCCTGCTGGTGGCTACTGGAATGGTTTTTGTTAGACAGCTGCCATGAGTGCCATTTTTACAGACAATGATTTGCAGATAGCTCTATTGGCACCAGTGCCAAAGGAGTTCTTGAGACTTGATTGAGCTAAATATCAGTCATGCTTTCTTTTGTACTGCTGAAATGATGTATCTATTTAGTATTAGCAGGTCAAGCGGCTACTTAGACACCATTACAGCAGCCCTTTGCAAAAGCCCCTTTTCAAAGTCACCTTCTTGCTGTAAACAGGAACTAATGTTTTACTTCACAGAAAATCTTGACTTGGAAGGGACCTCTAGTTTCTTTCCGTGGTCAGGGATTCCACTGGATCAGATTACTCAGGGCCATAAGCTGGCAGTAGTATTTAAGTTAGTCTCTTGGCATGCCTTGGTGTTTCAGTGTAACTCACACACATACAAAGCAAGAACTAAAGCAAGCAGCAAACAGGTTTTCAGGAGGGACTCAATAAAAGCTTTGTTATGCAAAACTAAGGAGGGATTTGCTTAGTGCATAGCTGCCAGTTGGCATATCTCATGGCAGGCCTCAAATCCTCGGAATATATTTATCACCCAAAGGTATTTCAGATGAGCAGTGGTACAGTTCAGTGCAATCCAGTTAAATCCAAAATGAAATGTGCAGTGCAGGCAGAGGACTAGCATTTGGAGATAGCTTTGTTGCCCTTCTCCAGGGTTTGACTGGAATGAACCAGATGGTTTTTGCATCTGGCAGAGGTGTGCTCTGTTTGGAAGAAGGGTAAAAGCTGCATCAGCCATTCTTGGCTTGAGCTGTAGAACAGTCAATAGATCAGTGATGCAGAGGAGTCAGTAATGTGCATGGAATGAAAAGCAACTGATAATATCAGGAATCACAGATTATCTTGGGTTGGAAGGGATTTTGAGAATCATCTAATTCCAGACCCCTTCTTAGAGGTAGGGACACCCTCCAGTCATACAATACAATTAGAAATTCTGATCCTGCAGAGAACCTGAATGTCTGAGTAGCCCTTTTCAGTAGATTTCTTTCCAGTTGCTTCTTTTCCCTACAGAAAAAAAGCTGCTGGGGGAAAAAGTATCTTCATTTCCCAGCATCTCAAGGCTCAAAAGGTTCCATTCCTTTAAAAGCTCTACATACCCTGTGTTTTTAGGGGTAGGTAACTGGGATTCTTGTTCCAGCTTGGTTGAAGGATAGTCTGTCTGTTCTTGAGCTTTGCTACAGCCAGCCTTGTGCATAGCTGTGTCTAAGGATAGGCAGCTTCAAGAAGGAGGTAGTGATATAAATCATCCAGTCGAGATTTCTACTTTTTTTTATTTTTTCCAAACATAAAGGAAAAAGCAAATAGGGTGTAGTAGGCTTTTGGGGGGCGGGTTTTTTTTTTTTGGGACTGGGGAAAGGGTGGTTAGAGGGTTTTTTTAATGCCAATATCAGTGGCTGAATTAGATACAATATTCCTAGTATCTCCAGGATCTTTGGTGGAGCAGAGGAAAGTTCAGAAATGTGGCTGTGGAAGCAAGTGTGTTTCTGGGAACAGTTGTTTCCACTTTTTGCCTGCTCTCTGAGATTGCTCTGGTCTTGATCTCAGGGAGTTGATAACAAGTGGGCTATTGGTTTTCTTTATGAAGTACAAGGAGTTTGCCTTGACGAGTCTCTCATTCACAGCTTTGTTATCATTATTCTCAACTTCCTTTGTGTTTTCTAGTTGTATAGATAGCTCTGTTTCTTTATAGAACAGTGTATATTTTGGATGCCTTGGTTCCCTATGTTCTATTCAAAAGCACAAAAGAAAGCTTTGGCATGCTTTTTCAACCATTTAGGCTGAATTGGACACTTATCATCATTTTATGCTTTTTTTTCTTGTAGGCCTTGCAGGAGAAGTTGTGGAATGTGGCAGCTCCTCTGTACCTGAAGCAGAATGCATTGGCATCTGCTGCAGCAAAACAGGTGAGGTGGAAGCAGCTGAGTCTGCACAGAGGCCACTCCTTGGGTTGGAGTCTTTCCTTGGCCATGGAACAATAATACACTTCTGACCTTCCACTGCCATAGTCTGTCCTAGTAAATCTTAGTCTCCCAAACTGGAACCATTTCTGTTCTCTTCAAAAGATGAGTGGTGAGGGAAGGAAGTTCATGACCACTGTAAACAGGCAAATATCACACTCATCTTCCAGAAGAGTAAGAAATAAGATCCAGAAAACTGTAGGCTGCTTATGCACCAAATACTTACAAAAGCTGTTGCTAAATATGATCAACAAAGCTACTTAGAACAACCAAAATTTTTCAATTTTTCATTTCTCAAGAACAGATTGTGGCTGACCACCATCAGTGCCCTCTATGGTGAGGGAACTGGTGCTGTGAACAAGGGGAGGACAGTCGAAGTTGCAAAGCTTGGTTACAGTCTCCCATCATTTCTTTTTCTCCAGACTTGCAGGATTGTGGCTGAATAAATAGGTGGGTAGGGTCCTGCAAGTTGAGGTACCAGTTGAAATGCTGGAGGGCATGGTAGCTGGTCTGGACAGACTGGGGAACTGGGATGATGGGAACCTCATCATGTTCAGTACATGGAATATGAGGCACTGCAGGAGGCCAGCTTCAAATGGGATGGCTTGGTTTGGGAAGTGATCCAGCTCTGGGGAGATGCCATCTGGAGGGGGCTGTGTTGTGTGTTGGCCTCCCCAGTAGAAGGCAGATGCTGACAAACTGGGCAAATTCAGCAGAGGGCCACCAATGTGGTCAGGGCCTGAGCACATTACCTGCAAGGAAAGGACCTGGATTGTCCAGCCTGCTCAGAAGAAGAGCAGGCTTCAGGATGGATTTACTTATGTCTAGCACTGTATCATTACAGGATACAAATGAGACAGAGCCAGACTACTCTGGATAAGAGGCAGTTAACAAATGATGAGAAATTTTGATCAGCTATAAAGGGAAAATATCCTGTAAGGATAGTTAAATACTGTTGCCCAGAGAGGTGGGGGGAATCTCTGCCATTGCAATTTGCTGTGGCCCTGAGTTACTGGATCTAATGAGACCTGCTCTGGGCAGGGAACCAGGCTAGATGACCCCTGGAAGTTCCATGCAGTCTGAGTTATTCTGATCTGTGATGTATAAATGATCAGATCCTGGAAAAACTGAAGCTAGGCCCTAAGAAAAGCTAAAGAAGCAAGCAAGCTATTCAATAGTCTGGTAACAAATCTGGGGTAAAAGCAAGTTCATGGATCTATTGGGAAACTCTGCTGATATTTTGATTCTTCAGGTAATTAAGATGTAATAGACAGGTACTGTTGTGCATCAAAGCCTTCTCTGCTGTTGATGAGCAGAAACAAAAGCCATCTAGCTTTTGAAATCTTCTCTGATTGAAATGTTTGTCTTGGGTGCCCTCTTGAGTAGCGTGTGAACCCCCTGGAAAGCATTTTCTGTTGTGATGATGAATGTAGGTCACTTGCTATCAATGCAAGGTGAGGGAGTATTCCCTGTTAAATAACTTGAAAGTTCTTGGCATCTGCACAGTCATACTGAACTCAACTGTATTAATCTGAGCACTTCCTCTTGCTTCATGTGTTCCTTGGTATGAGATAAAAATGCCAGAATCTGGTGATCGTGGTTGTACCAGAGCTTAACAGTCTGATTTTTTTTATTTTTTTTTTTTTTATCCCTGGGGTGTCTGTCTGGCAGATCCTGGAAGAAACATACAAAATGGAGTTCATGTACAGTGGAGTGGAAAGTAGACAAGTGGTCATAATTCACCACATGAGACTGCAAGCAAAGGCCTTGCAGCTGATAGTGACTGCCCGCACCACCAGAGGGTAAGGATGACCTGGTCTGAGCATATTTTTAGGGATAGCTCTAACACTGCTGTCCTTAAGCTTTGTTTAAAAAACTAGCAAGGGTAAATTAGACACATGACAGGGCACCATGCCAGTAGCCATTTGCTGGAGTAATTCAGAACAAAGAACCTTCTTTTGCCTTTGATACAGCTGTACAGGGACACAATTCTGAATTAGATGACAAAACTATTGGGAAGATGATTTTTGAGGGTTGAGTTCTCTCATTTATGAACATATAAATAGGTTAAAAACATTGTAGAGTTGATATTTGGGACCTGTTTCAATGAGGAAAAGTCACGTATCTAAGGAATGCACCAATCAAGTTTGCTTCATTAAGTATTCGTTGCTGAATTTTTAGCATCAGGAAAGTATTGTCCTCCTGACTGGTCTGCACCTGCTGTTGTGACTCAGACAGAAACTGCTCCTGTGCAGGCTTAGGTACATGAGAGGCTCTGAGAGGTTTGTTTTGGCTGCTGAAGTTGAAGTGACACATGGCTGTAGAATGAGAACTCCAGCTGGTGGAATTAGAGGAAATTAGTTACTGTCCTAGTTTACTTCTGTTTCAGGTTTATTGCCATCAGTTTGCTGTGTTACCATGGAGATCCATAATATATTTGCCTTTTAACCTCTTGTTTTATAGGTGGAAAATGAGCGTTTTCTAACAGTGGCTTTGGGAACTTAATTAGTGCCTTATGCAAATGGATTTTTTTTGTTGAGAGGGGGATATGTGCATGAGAAACACTTTTTTGGTTCAAAAATGTGAAGATCTTTTGGTGTAAGATCTTTCTGGTTCTCGGAGATTTAATGGGATTCTAAACCACCTAAGTGTGCATAGCTGTAGGGTCATTTTTCTTTCTTTAAAAATAAACCAAGGAATATTATTTTCATTACAGAGTGGAACCTCTTTTTGGGATGTGTGAAAAATTCCTCCAAGAAGTGGATTCCTTTCAGAGGTGACAAACTCCATTGCTTTATGTTAGAAAGTCCCACCCACCATTGTCATCAGGGCATATTCACTTTGTTTTTCATCTCTTCATATCTTCCTTCCCTGCTGTCCTACATTGGGAACTGTCATGGGATAACAATAAAGCAAGAAGAACCTTTGTAGTTGAAGTCCTTAACATTAGGATGTTATGCTGGTACTTCAGAAACATGTGCTCTGAATTAATTTTTTATAGAATAGCTGATTTTTTTTCCTTGTATTTATAAGGATTTATCTACTTAGAGTGGATGCTGTTGTGATAAATACTTAATTATTTTTTTTGTTGTTGTTATTTTGTCTCCTGGAGTCCTGAGAGCATTTTGACCTTTCAAAGATTAATAAAAAATCAGATTACCCTTGATACTCAATATATAGGAATAAGACAGACAATAATTCTGCAGTATCTTTCCTGGCCCTGTCTACTGCTTTTGCCACCTCTTAGTAGTCACCTTTACTTCCAGGGAGAATAGATGTACTAAGTGTCAATTTGCATGATCAGATTGATTCTAGTGGAAGATGTCCTTGCCCATAGATGGTCTTTAAGGTCCCTTCCAACTCAAACCGTTCTGTGGCTGTGATTCTGTGAAATAGTGATGAGTTCTGCGATTCTGAGACTCAGTGTGAGGAAAAGACACACTGGAAATGAAAAGTTCTGTCCTCCAGCTCCAGCTGGGCAGTAGGGTAGGGCAGATTTGGTCCCATTTTCTTATCAGTTAACCAGCCACAATTGCCAAGCTTATGACAAATGTGAATTTAGTTAGAACTAGAAATAAAATTCCGCTCGGTCAAATAAGGCTATCTGTATCTCTGGATCCAATTCCCTGCTGCGTCATAAAATCATATAATCACAAAATCATAGAATGATTCAGGTTGGAAGGGACCTTAAAGATCATCTTGTTCCAGCTGCCCTGCCATGGGCAGGGACACCTTCCCCTAGACCAGAGCTCCATCCAGCCTGGCCTTGAGTATTTCCAGGGATGGGGCATCCACAGCTCTGGGCAACCTGTGCCACTGCCTCACCACCCTCACAGTGAAGAATCTCCTCCTAACACTGAATTTAAATCTTTCCTCTTGTAGTTTGAAACCACTCACATTTGTCCAATCATGATCTGCCTGTGTAAAAAGTTACTTTCCTTCTTCTTTATAAGCCCCTCTAAGTACAGAAAATTTGCAGTGAGGTCTCCTTGGAGCCTTCTCTTCTCCAGCCTGAGCAACCCCAACTCTCTCAGCCTATCTATAAGAGAGGTGGTCCAGCCATCTGAGCATCTTCATGGCCTATATAATATAAGGATTAAGTAGCTTGACTGAAAATAACAATGCTGTGGAAAAAGTTGGAAAAAGTATTTGATTTTTTATCTGTTCTTGACACAGATGTTTCATCTCTGAGCTCCCACATATGCAAGGCAGTTTTGTAGATAAATTGCTGGACTTAATGCCCAGACTTGTGACGTCCAAGCCTTCAGAAGTGGTCAAGATTCTTCAGACAACACTGCGGCAAAGTACCTTCCTCCACCTTCCTCTTCCAGAGCAGGTTGGTTTAACAGAAAATTAAAATGCAGTATCCTTGAGGACTGTCTTGGCATCTGACTACCTTTCTGATATACCATGAAGCTTTTAGAAGTCAAGGTCTTGGTCAGGCACAAGTGTTTATTTCTTCTTTGTCTTCTTATCTGGCATCCTCAGGACTTCTGCTAAAAATATGAAAAACTTAGCAATTCCTGGCAATATAGAAAAAAATTAATCCAAAGTTTATACACGTCTCTGTTAAGAACAGTAGTAATTATGGTTTTTTTTTCTTTCCTCTTTCCCCCACCTTCTGATTTTTGCCAATCACTTTGCCCCTAACAGCTCCATAGAGCCACTGCAAATATCATTGAGCCTACTGGTGAATCTGATAATCCCCTGAGGTTTACATCAGGATTGGTTGTGGCACTGGATGTTGATGCAACTCTGGAACACGTGCAGGATCCCCAAGGAACCGTTAAAGTTCAGGTGGGAAGTCATTTGACATAAATGCAAACAAAGTTATGTCTTGGAGGGTGTTTCTTTAAGGATGTCAATACTTTTAGATTGCAAATAATGATACACTTGATTAGTAAAAATGCTGGATTTCTTTGTTTTGACCAGTCATTCAGAAACTGGTTTGCTGTAGTGTGCTGAGAGTTGACTTGGGTGCAGTTTTGAGGGTTTACTTTGAGCACTTGGTGTCATTCTGTGCTTCCACATGCACTGTGCACATTATGGACATGAGCACCAGTAAATGCTGGTGGGCTTCCAGCTGGTGTAGTGGGAGGAGGAGCAAAAGTTGTTCCAGGTGGTTCAAAAGCACTCAGGCTCTTGGCTCTCTGTATTTCTAGGTTTTCTTCCTGTTGCTGAATCATTAGTTTTAGATGCAGCTGAGGAGATGGGAGTGGTATGATCAAGTAAAATATGCAGCATCACTGCTTAACAAAGAAACAAAAACCCTCAATTACAATGCAGAGGAAGAAGGTGATGTCAGTGTGGCCTTTTTTCCACCTGTGCTGTGGGTTTGAATGGCAGCATGTGGCTCTTATATCCAGGGCAGCTGTATTCCTGCTCCAAGCTGAAGCCCACTTGTCTTGCCTTCCTAACTGTCATGGTTTAATGCCAGGTGTCTGCTAAGGAAGGCAGGAGCCTCCCTTGGAATGAAAGATGTAAACCCCCTCCCTCCAAATTATTATAATTCTTTTAATGGGCTCTTAGGCAAAGATATGGGAATAGGAATTACAGCTCTTTATTAGGAGAACTAAAATAAGACAAGCATGCAGTATTACAGAAAAAACAAACTTACTGACAGAATTAGAATACAGCCTGACACACTGTGGGTCAGGGTGTTGGTACAGTCCCATTAAATGGTGGCTGCAGTCCTCCTGGAGTGGCAGATGTGGCTCTGTTGGAGCAGGGATCCTGTAGAAAGGTGCAGTGCAGAGTGATGGGCCTGGTCATGCTTTGGGAGTCCAGTGGAGAAGGCTGCTTTTGTGTCCCAGATCTCAGGTTTTTATCCAGGTAGGGACGCTGGGCTCCTCCCCCTGGATGGAGCATTTTCCAATGGGATGATGGAAGTTTATCAGTGGGACTCAATGGCCCATGAGCAGAAGATCTCTCCCTGGAGGGAGGATGGGTCATGGAAGAGATAAAGAAACTGCTCTTGATGGTTTCTTATCTGCTGGTTTATTGACAGATTACATCCCCCCCCCAGCCCAGTTCCAACAGATGGTGATGGAATAACACACTTCCTTTTTTTTTGTTACATTTTGCACTGCAACCCATGACACTAATTTAAACAGAAAACAGCCAAGTAATGCACTGTTCCATTGTGCAGATCCCCAGTGCAGTTGTCATTCCTTTGTTGTTTTCTTTTTTTCTTTTTTTTATTCCCCTCTAGGTGTTGTATCCAGATGGACAAGCACAGCTAATCCATCCCAAACCAGCTGACTTCCGAAATCCCGGCCCTGGGAGGCACAGGCTGATAACTCAGGTTTACCTCTCACACACAGCCTGGACAGGTAAGGCTCATGATCCACGTTCACATGGCTGCACTTTCCTTAGACACAGGTTACATACCCACAGTCTGGGGGGCTGTGGGCATCCTGGAGCTGTGGTTGGTGCTGCCCTTGGTGTCGATCAGGCCTTTGAGCAGTTACAGCTCCCTGTTTGCCAGGCTCTGTAGGGAAATAGAGGGGCTGCTGTCTTGGGAGAGCCCTCACACATGAGAGCTGTGTTCAAGGTGAGGTCACCCACTGGTGTGCAGAACAAAGTCAGCTCTCGGAGCCACGTCTGCATCTGCAGGTAAAGGAAAGGCACCATGGTAAACTGACTCCTTGTGAGTCATTGTTTTGGGTCTCACAGGTATCTGAGCAGGCAGAGAACAGTACAACACTACAATTTCATTGCTGATCCAACTTCCATCCTTTTAATGCCCTAAACTCCCCCCTTTGGCTCTGATGGTGATGTGACTCCAACATGCGCCTTCAGTCTCAGCTGCTGTTCACACTTCCCCATGGAAGCACTTCAGTAATTGGCTTGTGGACTTCAAACAACAAAAGCAGAGTGTATTTCACTCACAGCTCCCTTTGTCCAGTTTTCTTTTAATCCTTTCACCTTTATTCAAATGTGGAGGTTTCCTCCGAGAGGTTTTTTTCTGACCAGTTTTTCATTGGATTTGTTGATTTTTATTTTTTTTTAACCAACAGAATTTTGTTTATTGCTGTGTATTTCCATTATGTATTCACTCATCCTGCTGCTTGTTTTGGAGAAGAAAACATGGTACTGTTTCTCGGACTGGAAGTGTCTGAGTTTAGGGGTTGATCCTATTATTTTACCAGAGAAAGCTGAAGTCCTTATTTCTACTTTAGCAGTGTTCACTGGAAGGGCATTTTAAGCATGACCCTGAGGGATTCTGTCCTGGTGTCTCCTCTATTATTATTAATAATTATTATTTTAATAATTAACTTTGACATTGGCACTTAGGCATATAAAACAGGGGGAAGACACTGAGCTGAGAGGGGTTCAGGAAACAGGGTCAGAATTGAAAGTGGAGAAATTGCCTTAATTCAAGACAATGAAACTCTTTAAAGGCCAGTAGAAAGAGTGTGCTTGGGAGGAAAATGCCCAAGTGCAAAGCTCTGATTAACTGCCAGGTGTAGAGCAGAAGTGAAAGAGGTGACTGCAGGCTGCAAACAAGAGTTGGAGTGATGAAAAGGTGAGCTCAGGGAGGTTTTGGCTGAAGTGTTGAGTAACTGTGCAAAAGGGTTATTTCTTGTGCTCTGTCTGATGCTGATGATGTCTCAACTGGAGACCCCCTGATGTTCTAGACATGACATCTTAAAATCCTGTGGGTTTCAGCATTTAGGTTCCATTAATGTGGCCCTGTTATGGGTTATCCCTGGTATAGAGAGAAGTCCCACACACCACGTGGTGCCCACTCCCCAGTGGGACAGGATCAGAAGGGCAATGTGAGAAAATTCATGGGTGTTACACTGTGCAGCAATAGCTACAACATCCCTGTGTCATCGACACCATTTTCATAAATCCAAAAAAAGGCATCATGTGAGCTACTATGAAGGAAAATTAACTTTATCCTAGTCCAAACCAGTACAGTCCATAAAGAAAACCTAGACAACCCTGGTTTCAGTCTAGAAAGGAGAATTTTGTTGGGTATGTAAGTCCAGCAGTAGGTCCAGGGTAATACTGTGTGTACTGAAACCCCAGTTCTGTTATGGCCACTGTGAGAAGAGCAGAGTGAAATCTATGGACAGTATTAGGAACCATGCTCTGCCCAGCTGCATAGTTGGTGAAAGAGAGGAAGAGGCTGTCTGGCATGCAAAAGCTTCCAACAAAAGGGAATCTTCAAGTAATCTCCTGTGCCACAAGTCTTAACAAATGTCATCTGGATTGATGCTGACATAAATAAAGCGAGCAGGGCCTGCTAGTTCTGTGGGGACTTTAATGATTGTTATTATTTCATTGGAGGTCCTTTCCAGCAGGGAAAGTTGCAAGTTAGTGGTGAGATTTTTTAAGTGATGACAAAGAGAGAAGGGATAAACCTAGAACAGTCCTCAGTTCTGCTATGCTGAATGTAATGCCAAAGGCTTGTTTTCAGACACCAGACTGGATTCTGGTCACTCCAGAACAGCTCTGTACATACCCAGCATACATGACATTAAAATTCACTTGGTGGTGATTGTTCACTGTGCAATGACAATCACATTTGGATTGTTCTATTTTCTTCTCTGCAGAGCCGTGTCAGATTGAAGTGCGATTGCTGCTGGCTTACAGTTCCAACAGGAGCAAAGCATCTACCAGAAGCCCTAAGTCTACGTGGAGTGAGAGCTTGGAGGGTCTCCCACCCTCTGAAAATGGCATAGAGGGGACCATCCCCTTCAGCAAACCTGTCAAGGTGTATATAATGCCCAAACCTGCCAGGCGGTGAAGGCTGGTGCTGAGAAACCTATTTCTGGGGTTTGTTGGGTTACACGAAAACAAGGTGCTGTGTCCAGATAGCAAACCCAGCCCAAAGAGCCTTTATGTGCACAAAGGGAGTCAGATGTCAAAATAAAGCTGCTGAAGAACAGCTGGTCTCTTAAGCAGCAGGCAAAACCAGGAGTTACTCAGCTAGTTAGGAGTGGTTTCAAGAAAATGCAGGGTTTTCTATATTGGCTCAACAGAAACAGTTCTCAATCACCATTCCAGTAGTAATTTCACTGGGCTGTACCTTCAATTTTTACCTATCCAAAGTCTTTCTCCAAGACCTCTAGGTTTTCTCCTATGTGTTTACTATGTAAATGCTTGGGCACATAAATCAATGTTGTTTTTACAGTACTCTGAAGTGAAGCTGAGGAGTTCAGCATTTTGAGGGAGGGTTGTTGGTTTTTTTCTGGGGGTTTTTGGGTTTGATGTTTCAGTATTTTGGGCTTTTTTTTTTTTTTTTTTTTAATGTCTAAAACTTGCATTTGTGCACTGGTACCTAATTTCTTAACAGAAAAAATAATGGTCTAAAACGTACTGTTGTTCTTGTGTGGGAACAGCACCTGGGAAGGAAATTGCCAATTGCTGTCCTAGGTCCTATACAGCTGTACTGAAGCTGGTCCAGCTCTGGGGAGGGCACAAGTTGTTCATGGTGCAGGGGCAGGAGGAACCTGTTCGTGCTGGTGGCAGAGCTCATAAACTTGGAGTTTAACTGAGCTACAGCAACAAAGCAGTTTTGTCTCCTGTTGCACCTTTGTGCAACTTGAGGAGCAATGTGATTAAGTACCAGTTGGAAAATTCCTAACCACAACACACTAAGTTTTACAGGATCTGTTTCTGTGTGATGATCCTGGCCTGAGCCAGTCTTAGTGGGATGTGAAAATCTATGGTTTTCAATTCAGCAGCACTTCTGGCACTCAGTCTTTCTTGTCAGTCGAGGTAGCCAAACACACTGCTCAGCAGCAGTTGGGCAGCTTGTTAGTGTTCCCCTCTGGAGGTGAGCTGGGAGTACAGAGGGACAAGAATTTAGTTAAAACATGATCCTTCTGGCATTTCTGTCAGGAAGTGTGTCTGTGCACTGCTTCTGTGTTAGCAGACTGAGGAACCTCCTATGATTTGTACCAATCCTTTGGTAGGATTTTTTAGGAGGACCTAATGTGTGAAACAATCTAGTGCAGCAGCCAAATGTTGCCTGTGTTCATGAATCAGTTGGGGTTTTTCTCTTTTTAAAAAGAGGTGTATTTTTAGCAAGTAAACAAAACAGTGAAGAAATACTTTGCAGTTGTATTTAGTGTAAATAACCCCTTATTGTGCTTTCTCACAATAAAATTGGAAAACTCATGTTCTTCTGTTTCTTTTTCATAATATGAGTGAACGTGGATGCCTGCATGGTCCTTGGCTAATGATATCATTGCATGTTTTTTGTGATTTCAAATTTGTGACACTGGTAAGTTGTAGCCCAAAGGCTCGTGACCATAAAACTTTGCTGCTGCTTCAGGTATTCTTGAATTAAATTTACTTTTTTAGTGCTTCTGTTCTTACAAACTGTTTTTTGGTGTTTCACCAAACACCAAAGGGCACTGCTTTGAAAATCTGCTCATCTGACAGCTGAGTTGTCTTTGGCATCCTCAGTTCAGTTCCCAGCAGACAGGGTTGATGTATCTCTCATTAGGAAGCTGTGTCTGGGCAGATATTTGACAAGTTGAATGAGCTCATTACAGATTTTTTGCTTTTTCTTCCTTTCATTTTTGCACTTCACCAGTATTTCATGCAGCTTGTCATCTCAGTGGTGGTTTTAATTTAGATGGTGTCCGTCGGCTCCAGACCACAATGGATGCTGTGGTGGGCACAGCAGATATTTACAGTATCAGAATTTTGGCATCTTTCTTTTGCTAAATACTGGATCAAATTTCTATTATTTTGTTCCCCTCTTGCTGTCCTTGACCTCCTTCCATATAACATACCAGGCAAAGAGTGAGTGCCTTCTGTATTGCTGCTGAGAATGAAATACTGCAGGGCTGTGGAACAGTTCTTCCATCTGTAATTTCAAGATGCCTAAAACAAGCTGAAAATGTAAGGCTGCTGTGAACATTTCCAATCTGCTAATGAGAGCATTCTGCAGTTGGCTTCTCTTCTGTAGATTTTTCTCTGATTCCTCGTTTGGCTCATGGAAGAAATTGCAGCTTCTCCTTTCCTCCTTCACTTTTATCTGTGCAAGCACATGACTAATTCATATCTAATCTAAACCTTCCCTCTTTCAGGTTAAAGCCCCCTCTGGTCCTATCACTACGTGCCCTTGTCAAAAGTCCCCCTCCAGCTCTGTTGTAGCCCCTTCAGGTACTGGAAGGAGCTCTCAGGTTTCCCCAGAGCCATCTCTTCTCCAGGCTGAACGTTCCCAGCTCTCAGCCTGTTTCCACAGCCGAGATGTTCCAGCCCTTTCAGCGTTTTCATGGTCTCCTCTCGACTTACTCCAGCTGTCAACATCCTTATGTTGGGGGCCCAGAGCTGGATGCAGCACTACAGGTGGGGTCTCACCAGAGCAGAGCAGAGGGGGAGAATCCCCTCCCTTGGTGCTGCCCAGAAAGGCAGCTGAGTCCTCTGGGCTGCCAGGGCACGTTGTTGAGTCATGTTGAGCTGCTCACCCACCAACTCCCCCAAGGTGTTGCCCCTCAGGGCTGCTCTCAATCCATTCTCCACCCAGCCTTTATGTGTGTATGGGACTGCCCATTTTGCACCATGTTCCAACATATGGGGAACTGGAAAAAAAAAAAATGTATGAAAAGTGAGGGTTATTGTAGTTGAAATCCAGATATTGACTTTTTCTTCCCATCCCCAGGTTTGAGACATCAAGGTTTTCCTGCTCTCAAAAATACCAGAGTTCATGCTCTTTGTGTTGTCTCAGAGGCATTCATGCCATTCACCCATTGTCGTTTAATTCTGGATAATTGTTGGGCTTCTGCACTGCAATAGCCTGTGAGATGATTGATCTCAGAATGAAAAGAAAAACAAAGGGCTCTAATCATGCACAAAGATAATTTGCATCTTTCATCTCTGTTGAAGGGGGAACAGAGGACTTCAGATGACAGTCACCCAAGTATGGGGAGTTTCTGGTCTCTCAGATGGGTCCAAGTGTGGGAACAGTGTGCCAGTACAGCTGCAGCCAGAGGGAGATGGAGCAATCTACAAAGGAAGAAAAATAATTCGCTAAGAACCAATGGTGTTCAAACACCCCTCACCTCTGCATTGTACCTCCTATTTAGATGGAAGCAAGAGGAAAAAGAATCTGGCAGAGCAAGGAGAAATGCTGACCTCACATGAAAGAGGGGTAGCTTAATGGTTTGAAAATGTGTTGTCCTATTTACCATTAACTTTCTGGATTTAATTTAAATAAGGCATCTGTGTACGTGGGAAACCCAGCTTTGAATGCTTTTAGTGGGAAATTCATATCCAGATTGCTGAAGTCCACTGAAATTGATTAGGCAAATTTGGAAGTAAATAATTCAATTATGGAGTGAAGAGCTCATAAAACAATGCATAAGTGTATTGGGAACAAAGTTGAAGTTTATGAAACATTAGCTCAGACCTAGTATGGTTTTCACCTATCTAATTTTAAAAAGAACTAAAAAAAGTAAATGGGCGGGGACACTCACTGCAGAAAGTACAAAGCAAGTTCTTGGGAAGATAAAAAACAGGGCATGCATTTAAGTCAGGACTGCATGACATCACTGAATCATTTAAGAAAATACCTCTAAGACAATGGAGTCCAACCAAAAACCCAGCACTGCCACACCCACACTAAGCCATGGCCCCAGGTGCCACATCCACATGCCTTTTGAACACTGCCAGGGATGATGACTCCACCATTTCCCTGGGTAGCCTGTTCCAAAGCTTGGCAACACTTTCGGGAAAGAGATTTTTTGCTAATAGCCAATCTCAGCCTCCTCTGGTGCAACTCGAGACTGTTCCTCTTGTCGTGTCCCTCGTTACTGACACCTCAGTGGCTACAATCTCCTTTCAGGCAGTTGTGGAGAGTGATAAGGTCTCTCCTGAGTGTCCTGTTCTCCAGGCTGAACACCCCCAGCTCCCTCAGCTGCTCCTCATCGGACTTGCACTCCACCATGCTGTACTGGTCATCATTTTGGGTTCAAGCTCACAGAGATGGATTTTCCTCTGAGAATCCTGTCTTGCTTGTCTAAGTTATATTTTTAATCTTATTTCACTGCCATCTTCCATTTTATTCTTAGTAACAGGCACTGGGAATGTAGAAAAGGGTCTTTTTACTTTACAGTTTGCTCATGCGGTATCAGTGGGACTTGAAAATATAAAGTTTTAAGGCTTATGGCTGCCAGGCTTTGCACAAAAGCTGCCTGATGTCCCTTAAAAATGCTGGTCATGTTGCATTTGGTGTCTGTGAGCCTTTTATGGCCTGTTTCTCCTGGCTGCCAGCTCACACATGCTGCTTCACAAAGATAAAGGCTAGGGACTGACCCACTCGGCGGCAGAGCAGCTGGGGTGGAATCTTCCTGGCTCCCAGCCCAGCCGCAGCTCGGCTTTAATTTCAGTGTCAGGGTGGGAGTTCACTGCCTACTGGGAGATCGTTTTCCTGGTGGGAGGCAGAGCAGTGGTGTATGTGAGAAATCCTGCCCTATAAAAGTGCATTCCCATGATTTGGGCTATGAGCCCGTAACTTTAACAAATTATTTATGGCTCTAGCTGAAAGCAGCAATTTAACAAAGATACCAGTTTGAGCTCTGCTGGAATTTTTTTGATGAATCAATCCCAGCTGCTTCCACCATCTAGCAAAGCAATTTCAGGCACCAAGAAGGAAATCGGGCTTTCAGTGACTGGAGCAGCCCAAGTGGAACAGATGCTGTTGTGGGAACTGACAGTGCTGACTCAGGAAGCTGTGACGAGAGCAGCAAGAGAAGACACGGATGGAAAAGTCTTGAAGCAGATAATCTCCTTGTTGACACCAAAATTTTGTACTGGTGGTGGTGAAACTTAGCAGTTTACCTTTAAAAAAAGAAATACATTTCTTTGCACACTGCAGCTGCCTGTTCTGGAAGTGGAATCTTCTGCATCCTACCAGTTGCCAAAGGAAGGGAAAAATGAAGAGGCTACAGCACAAAGCTGGGTAGGGTACACCTCAGTCACCTGGCAATGCAGAACGGGCTCTGCTCCCTGCATGCCTTTGGGAAGATGGATCGTGTGGCAGCAGCAGTGTGAGGAGCCCACAGTATTAGTCTCAAATGCAGGACCTGAGCTAGACAGTTTTGGTGAATGTGGCATTGCCATTAATGTGCCCCGCTAAAATTAAAAAAAAAAAAAAAAAAGCAAAAAACAGGAAAACAGACCTGGAGGAGAAAGATAAGGTGTTTGCTCAACTTCTAACAGTGTAATGCACATGGTTCTATTTTTTTAAGTACTGCAGCACCCTCTCAGCCAAAGCATTACAAAGCCTTTTCCGATTTGAGGCTGCCTTGAGGCCCAGAATCTCATAAAATAACACAGATACATGACCACAATCAAGAGAGTCAAACCACTTTCACTGTCAGGTAACATTTAGTGCAAAAAGTCCCCACACTCTGCAGGCTGGTAGGAACTCCTTCTGCTGGCATTCCCTTGGGATGACTGCAGTCTTCTGGGTCAGTAGTTCACCTTCTCTTTCACACTAGGCAAGTTACACAGAAAAATGTCACAGCAGCTACAATGAGCATTATACCAGCTGCTGCTTCAGACAACACAGATACAGCTGGAAAGGCAGTTCCTGCTGGGTTATGTAAGATTTTTCCTCAAATGTAGCTGCACTAAGAGAAAACATTGCTGGAATTAGGAGACTGCAAGATAAAACTTTAAAGTACTCACTTTCCTTTTGCTTTTAGATCACTTTATATTTTACCAGATAAAAGGTTCTAAATGATTACTAGAGCAATAGCAGAAAAAGAACACAGTATTTTGGGAAAGTTATTGTGCTCTCCTATCAATCTAAGCCTCTCTACTACTGCTTGGATAGCTCCAAGTGCCTCAGGGCTTTTACAGCTTCGTCTTGGTACTTTCATTAATACACACAGAATTAATATGCACAGAACAAGAAATGGTGAGCCTGGTGGGGAAAAAAAATCTACAGTATGTGGCTTGTAACTGGCAATATTGATAGAAGCCCACCAAGAACAGCAACCAAGAGAACTGTTTAACAATGTTTGTTGGCATGACATTTAAATCATCAGATAATGATGACCAGTAACAATTCTCACAGGAATCCCCAGCTTGCCAGAAGTGCCTTGCTAGCAGCAATTCAGACTGTTTAGTTCCTTAAGATCCATGTTTTATGCTGCAAACTCTTGTTTTGTAACACACCTTTCTGATGATTTTAAGCATGTAGGAACTTCTGAATAGATAGGTATTAGACAACGCAATTCTCATAAATGGCAATTAATAAGAAAATTCTTTAAGGCCCAGGTTTTATGCTTATACCCTGTTGACATTTTCCCCTTTTTCAGGCTCAATGAAAAATTTGAAAGTGCTCTATTATGTGATGTTGATAAATTGGCAAATACCCTGACTGAGGGTCATCTGCAGAAGGTAAAGTGGTATGTTCTGGGTTTGCTTTTTAATTTATTTTATTTTTATCTTATTTATCCAATGGTGTTTCTTTAAAGTGACTCTTTACCACCTCCTCGTATCTACCATTGGATTGTGCTCATCAGCTCTTTTATGGCTGCATTCCAGTAGCCAGTAATGTAATTTTGGGCCATTTTCTAATAAAAGTATTCAAAACATAATCTCCTGATTTAGTCAACAGGTGAAAAGTTACGTAACAAGACTATGGACAGCCTTCAGAGGAAAATTAGGTCAATATCAACAATACATGGAAACGATTCTGTAATTAAACAATTTAATTACATTAACAGCCCCGCCTTTTGCGAGCCCTCCATTTGTTTAAATCCTGAGCTAATAAGCTGTCTTTGCCTTTTAGGTTGTCAGTGCACAAGTGCCTTGGCACGTAAGTTGCCGCTCTGCCGGGTGCCGTTTGACTCGGCAGAGGTGTGTCCGTGATTTGGCCGCGGGCCGGGCGGCGGAGCGAGCTGCCCTTCAGCAGGTGGAATGGAAGACGCCGCCCACTTTGGCACCGCGAGCAGCCAGGGCATTGTACTCCGCCACAGCCTTCTCCGTTTGCAGCACCAGCACGTCAATGCCCTTCTGCTTCAGGTACTCCACAGTGGATGCTGGAACCTCGGGAGGGAAAAGCAAATCACAAAGGCAAGTATCAGATTTTTTGCCCTTAAACTGTAAGATTCGTAGAAAACCAGGTACTGATGCCATTTGTTAAACATGACTTAAGTAACTGCCAGTAGACAAAATAATAATGCTCAGATGGTTCTAAGATTAATTTTTTTTTCTCTTCAATAAAGCTACTTTTATACACACACCTCCCCTATCTCCTTAGCACGTTTTAAAATGCAGTCTTCTCTTACAAACATAAATAGAATTGGAACTAAAGGAATTTAATCTCTTTAAGGAAGAAGGTGTTATTCATCCCACCAGAAAACTAAAGACTTGCTTCTCACCAAGTAAAGCTCAGCACTTCTGATCTAAGCTTTCTGTAGCTAGTTTATCTGCTGAGATGACACCCTGGCAACAATTGTGACAAGAATGCCTAATTACCAAAGTATTTAGAGCAGGCTAGAGAGCCAGTTATAACCTATTGCAAGAGGAGGGGACTAATGACATTCTGAAGATTTCTCCTTGTTTCTGTTGCTCCTGTAGCAGAACATAAAATCTGTTTACTGCTTGACATTGACACTAATACAGAGGAGCTCAAACGATGTTTCTTTCAGGACCTGAGGGACCCCTGACAGGAGCTCATTCACACTGATCCTCAATTTTTTCCCTCTCAGTGAAGCATCATCGATTTAATTTTTTTCCTCCTAATCAGGGGGAGAGGGAAAACAAACAGATCTCTTTATGCTTGTCACAGAACAAAAACCTACCTGCAAAGCCTCGCTCATGCCACGACCAATCACCACAGTTTTAACACCCTTCTGGACAACTTCTTCAAGGTCAGCTGGCTGCACTCCTGGAGAATGCTAAGTGTCAGGGAAGGAAAATAATAGTCTGTGTACTGACAGCATCAGCCAGGAAAGCTGTGTCTGTGGGTCCTGAACACAGAGCAGCAGGGTAAACTAGCAGAACCGAAATGCAACCCAACCCCCTTCTGCACATACACACAGTAGATAACATTAGAAACTGAAACAGGAATTTAATATGCAGATGAAGGATGATAATTAATTGACTGATGGCAAGATTATAATTCCTTATTAAACAGTTAAAAGCAAAAAGATGCATTAGACATTTCTAAAACATTTATGTCTAACTGCTGGCACCTTATCAATATTAACAGTTAAAGTGAAATTAGTAAATTGCAACAATATTGCTGTTTGATTTCAAAATAAGAAAATCTATTTGTAAGAAAGATTGTAGCAAGCCAAAGTTTACTCACTTTAAATACAAAGAACTCCTCAGATAATTAAAATTATTAAATTTTCTTGTTTACTTTGGAAATCTCACCAAAGAGGACTGAAATACATTGGATAGTTTCATGTCAGTTAATTGCTTCCATTTCTGCACTATTCTTTATTTTGAGAAGAGTATTTTAAACAGAACTCCTCTGTGAAAGAAGGAACTTTCACAGAACATTAACAGAGGTTTTAAAAAGTACACCCATTTACTGCTATTATGCTTTAAACATATGAATGCATAAACACGCCTATAATGTTAATATAAAATGTTATTATGTTACACTAATTCTCCTCCTGGATTCAGTTTCTGTGTCTCTCCATGTGGTCAAGAGTAAGTTACTGGACATCCTGTGGCTATAATTTGGTCCCTCTTTGGTGTGCATTATTTTTAAAACATAAATATTATTTGCTCCCCCCCCCCTTTTTATTAAGTAGAATTCTGAAGTTCTGAAGTTTTCTAGAGGTCTGAGTTTCTCACTTGAAGTAGGTAATGCCACAGTGGACTCATGTAGGGTGGAGCAAGTAAGATTCTTCAAGCTGAAACAAAGACATGAGCTCCTAAAGTTGCATGTGGAAAAAGCCTTCCATGTTAGAGTGCCACTTCCAATGAGTGAATTAAACTTATTCCACAAGAAAGTCTTTAGCATGGCTAATGTCTGAAATTTCAGTAACAGAGATGATTCACCTTTATTGTTCTCCAAGTTTACAGAATCATAGAACACCTCAGGTTGAAGGGATCCATGAGAATCATTCACAAGACTATCTTAAGCTAAACCATGACTTAAAAGCATCATCCAGATGCTCCTGGAACTCTGACAAACTTGCTCTATGACCATATCCCTGGAGAGCCTGTTCCAGAGCCCAAGCACCTTCTGGGTGAAAAGCCTTTTCCTAACACCCCATCTGAACCTCCCCTGTGCATTTCTGTGGGTCCTCCTGCTGGTCACCAGAGAGGAGATCAGCACCTTCCCTGCACAGCCCCGCCTCTGGAAAGTGTAGGCTGTGATGAGGTCACCCCTCAGTCTCCTCTTCTCCAAGCTGAACAAGCCAAATGACCTCAGCTGCTCCTCATAAGCCTTGCCCTCAAGGCCTGTCAGCATCTCCATCACCCTCCTTGGAACACAGTCTGTCTGATGTCCTGCTTGTGTTGAAGTGCCCAAAACTGCACACAGAACTCGAGGTGGGGCTGCCCCAGTGCAGAGCAGAGTGGGACAAGCACCTCCCTTGGCTGTGCTGTGCTTCACACACTCCAGGACATGTCTGGCCCTTTGGGCTGCCAGGACCAAAGGCTGTGTTCCCCTTAGTCCATTCACATTCCATATTCACACCAGGAATGCAGAAGTCACTTGAATATGCAGAGATTTCTCAGACCAAATCACTCTAAGTACTTGTTTATGACAGAATAGGCAATGCTTTTCCTTTGGGGTTTTTTAAGTAGACTCAAAACTTAGACAACAAGAATTGGTATGTTTTACTGCAATCACAATAGTTAGAATTCTGGGGAAGGTTTGCTGTCACGTGAGAACCACTCCTGAGACATTAAAGCCATGGAACAAAAGGATTTTCTTTGGTTACACAAGACACTTTGATGCTAGCAAGAACTAGTGTTACTGAAGAAAACTTGTAACATGATGAAATAACTGTATCATTGTTGATTTGACAGCAGATTTTCTTGTCTGCTCTGTTCTCTGGCCTTCATTTCAGCAATACCTACTTTTCTTCTGCGATTAGTGGATGGCACTGAAGTGCAGCCAGCCAGGGAGAGAGGGTGCCATTCATCCCCAAGGGTTAAGGCCACAATAAATGTTAGTGCTCAGCTGCAGAACCTGGCAGGGCCAGTTATACAATCTTCCTGATCAAAAAATGCTCCACTAGACAGCAGTGTGACAGCAGAGGAGAAAAGGAAGCAATTTATTTCCAACTAGAGTGTAGGACATGACCAGCACTGCTTGTTTTCCACACTTCAGTTCCAGCTACCTCCAGGAAAAACAAGCAAAAGGAAAGTAGGCAGACTGTAGCCCATCATTTAAAAAATGGGCAGAAAAATGCAGCTGTTGTATCCTACTGTTTCTAGGGCTGACAGAATTAAGTTTTTGACAGTTCTTCTCAATATTGGAGATTCAGTCTAGAAAAAGCTTAGTTCTATTCTTAATATTTGTTGTTTGCTATTTATTTTAAAAGAAAATCACCTCATTCTTCAGCTGCAAGGATAGAACTGACCTAAAGCTTTAGAAGCAACTTACAATACTTTAGATATGTATTTTTTTATTTCCTGGTTAAATATAAAGGATGCCAGAAAACCTACCTCTCCAGAAAACCCAAGAATTCTTTTTCTAATCCAGTTTTAATTTAATGTTGACTTGTTTTTCAAATCCTCTGAAGACTTATGGATTTAAACATTTTACTTGTGACAAGAAGATATTCCTTGTTAGAAACTTTCAAAAGAAAGCACGGCCTCCTAAATGTTAGTAAGTGTGTATAACCTGAAACCAAAGTTTCCCAGTGGTTGGAATAAATACAAAAATGTGATTGAGCTGGGAACTAGTTGGGAATGTTCCAGCTATCATTACCTGTTCTGCTTCTCCAGCCATGTGCATATAAAGCACAAAAATGATATTGTCAAACAAGCAGACAGCAACTCTGACCACAAAACCCAGCCCTTTGAACAGCCAGTGAAAACTTACTTTTTTATAACCAGGCTATATAACAATATATAAATATATAAATACATTTTAAAAGGTTATGTGCACAATTACCTTTTTCTCTGCAAGGTGCAGATATCTTTGCATGACAGCAGCACCATTCTCTTGGTGTTATATATTCTGCATAAACTGAACTCTGACAGGTTAAAAAAGTTCTGTTCTCCCAAAGATTACAGATGAAGTTGCAAACTCAAATGCTCTTTATTTCAGTTGTGTCAAAATGAATCCAAGAGAGCTGCATCCTCTGCATGGATACAGTTGCAGGTGATGGGCCTGGTCATTACATTGTTATTTTGTGCTTTAACTTTTGCTTTGATAGTGTGGAACTTTTTTTTTTTTTTTTACCCGCCAATTATCTACCCCGGGGCAAGTCCTAATATGGGGAGACTTATCAACATCAAGTTCCTAACACAGTATATGCTATACTGCTTCTAAATCTGAAACATCAATACTGCTCCATGTACTTTCATCCAGTTCTGATTGCATTTACCAATAAACTTGAAAAATTACAAGAGCAAGCACACAGTATATGGTTACCAAGAGCAGTCACTGTGTGACTAGCCAGACCGTGAGCTTTTCACAGAGAAAACAGTGCATGTTTTTCCTCTGAAATATGTACAAGGGACCCCAAGGAAAAGGATATAAATTAAACCACATGCAATGTTGTCTTCCAAACTTGCAAGGTCAGTTACTGTCTGGTTTTGCTTTTTTTTACTTTTCATAATTTCTTTTCCTATTTCACTCATGTTAACTTTTGTTTAGACAGTCTGAAGAGAGTTATTACTGGCATCTTATGACAGTTGCACTCTTAAGCAGATGAGGAATATTGTTTATTGCTCTAAGGTGTGTGAGAGTTGTCTGGTCAGGGTGGCTGTCAGAACTCATGGCAACAATTGCTATATCCTGTTGCATGTAGGACATTGTGGGACTGCAGCCCTCTGACCCCTCCACAAAGTCACCTCCAAAATATACACTCAGTTCTTCCCTGGAAAATCTAATGGCAAGATGAAAGAAAAAGGCAGCTCACTGAATTTCTGGTTGGAACTTTAACACTGCTCTCTGGACCATTCTCAGAGTCCTGTTTTAAGTGCAGGGTAGTAAACAGCAAACTTACATTAGTCCCAGTTTCTCGCCAGTCCCACGTCCGGCTTCCTCCCGGCCATACTTTGCAGTCCTTATATGTTGTAGAGCAGCCTTTCACCTTCATCTGACCCCAAGAAAGGGAAGCAATTTCAGGGGAAGACATCACAAAGTTGAACTGACGTCTGGAAAAAGGATATTTAATACTTAACATCAGGCCAACATATGCAGCACGTTAATAAAAATGGAAAATTCTGTCCTCGCCCCAAGGAGCTAGGAAGGAAATGCTATTACAGACTTTATCCACGTGGTTTTGTGACAACAGACTTGAACTGAGGATCAGCAGATTTGTTGAATTACCAGTCCTCCTGGGGATTTTGTGCAGGATTTTGGGCAAATCATTTTACGTTCTAAATCTGTTCAAGTATTGGATGTTCAACTTTTAAAACTATCAACAGGGATCAGGTCTCAGAATATCCTCTCACATCTGGGTTTTAATCTTCTCCCTAAAATGAACAATGAGAATGATAATAAGTTCCTAAAATATCAGAAATCTGCACTATTTCTTTGGGCACTTTCTTCTTACCATTAAAGTGGTAAATGAAGTTAAAAGGAAATGCCAGACAAACCCAACAGTATAGCCATGAACCAGTGTCACTGTCACATTGCTATAGAAAACAAGACTTTCAGGGATTTAAAGAGGTCAAGCATTTCCCCAGACACTGCTGACAGAGACCAAGTCTCCCAGGATAATTATACATCCAAATAAGAACTTGTCAAATTGTTTGACCTCTATCTTCATTGTTTCAACTTAAATCCATTATTTCTAATCCTTTCTGTTGGGGACAAGTAGAACAGCTTAATCTTTGTCTTTTTCACCATTTTCTTTGTTTGTTTTCTTGAGGATTTCACTCAATATTTTTCTTTTAATTCATTTAGATTAAATAAACTCCCCTTCACTCATGTTTTCTAAATCTCTGCTTGTTTTCTCCCTTTTTCCTTTGGCAGCCAAGCACTGGTACACATCTTTGATGTGTGTTGCCTAGAATTTCACAGAGCCTTATCAGTGCTGCTGTAGCCCAACTGCTTTTTGGTGTGTGCTGCAGTGATTTTGGGATCTGCTTCCACAATCAGTGCTGGACACCAGCAGGGCAGGGACTCTGCCTCACAAGGCACTGTGAGGTGAGGCGAGCTTCAGCTCCCCACGGCAGCTTTCCCCTCCTCAGAGTCCCTCAGGTGCTGCAGTGATTCGGGCAGGGAATGGAATGAGGAATCACAGGATGATGATGATACCCTGGAAATGCTTTACACCAGCATGGCATTCCACTGACACGTGCCCAGGGCAGAGCCACCTTTCTGCCCTTCCAATTCACATGGTCTGAAATCCAATTTGGTGTTTCTTCAGTAACAACAGGTCCACCTCTGCCTAATCCAGGAAATCTCTGTGGCAGATCCTTCCAGATACACAGATTCTCATCCTTTGTTTTTTGTTTACATTCAGCAGGAACTGAATAGTTTAAATTCATTATTTGAACCCCGGCAGCACAGATTAAAGGCACTGCCCTTGCAAAAGATAAATCTTTGGATGACCACGCTTCCAGTCCTCCTGGAAGCCTCCCTTCCTGTCTTGCATGTGCTACAAAAGATGCAGCACTGCCAGACAGCACATGCTCTCCTCGGATTGCCAGAAGCAGATCTCAGTACCCTGCCTAAAACATTGCATGAGGGAAAAAAATGCAGTGCTTTGGATTCAGCAGAGGACTGAGGTTGCCAGGGGTGCTTCTCACCCAGGATAGTGGGGCAATTCTTTTCCTTCTCACTCCTGTGTGGAGTTCGTGGCACGTGTCCTGTCAAACAGGAAGCAAGGCAAGCATCTAGAGGAGACTAAAACTTGCTTGGATTCATATATTCTAGACTCTCTCATCACACATCCATGATTCAATGGATCCAAACAAAGATTTGAACGATTATTTTTCCAAAGGTCTGCCTGAAGGGAGACTGTAGCTGAAGAAATAACCAGCAGTAGTCCCAACAGAATGAAATCAAAGATTAAAGGCTGAATAAAGCACACAGAACCTGTCTCTGAAGAATGAAAATAATTTTTGCCTGTTCTACTTTTCAGATGAAATGGTAGAATTAGACCTGGAGGTTAGGCAGAAGTGAATGAACAATAAAATTATCAGAAATATCACCTTCCCCAATCCAAACAGTATCACAAGGCTGGAACTGTGCAATCAAACAGGCAGAAACTGCAAGTGGGAGAGCAAGGATTCCATGCTATCTTTTCCAGACAGCATAAAAATAAGTAATGAAGCAACAAAACTTACAAGGCACAAATAAAAATGTATCCTCTAAAACTATCTCCCATAATACTGCCAGAGATAATCAGTAAGGCCAGGCCACTTGAATAAGTAAGAATATCTTAGTGTAATGATGAACTCATTGACAGAAACTTTGGGCATCCTTTGATGTAGAGTGTGGTCCAATCACTGAGGAGCAGGAAAATAGTTCTCGAACAAATTCTTTTTTTTAATTATTCACTGTGAGAAATGTTAAGTATCAAAATATACGGTAACACTTAAGATCAAAAGAGACTTTGAATTAAATCACTTGCAAGTACAACCTAAAATAGCAATTTCTGCAGTTGTCCAAACACAAAGAGACAAGGAGAAGAAATGGCTCAGGATTCTACAAGCAAAGTCATGAGAGTTTAAAAGCATCAGAAATAAAGGAAGCAGAATGTAAAAGGAGGCAAAATGCACGTTTATGCCAGGAGACTATAGTGAAAGAGAGAAATGAAGCGCTGGATAAGGATGGCAGAAGACAAAAGTAGCTGAGAAGGAAGTGGAAGAAAGCTGAGATTGAATTGAAGTCGGGGAAGCTGGTGGACTTCCAGATTGCCAGCACACCTTTCTTCTGTGGAGGTACCCAGCAACAAATGAATGAAAGAGGTGAACGAGAGCAGTGCACCAGATAATACTTTATTGAGACGCTGCAGAAGAAAAGGACGTTTTGTAAAATCCAAGGGGCAACCTGAGTCTAAAGAGGATACAAGGAGAAGAGTAAATCGGTGTACGTGAAGTTTTGAGCATAACAAATTCCTGTAAGGTGTCAGAAGACAAGGTGTTTCTGCAGCGCTGCCTGGGAGCAGGGTCAGGAGGCGGGCAACTTCCCATTCCAGGGGATACAGCAGCCAGAGGAAGGTCAGGATTAGAAACTGACAGCAGCAAGGCAAATAGAAAGGACGGGAGGAGTTTAGATCAACTGTGTAGGGAGGGGGAAGGTGTCAAGTTCACGAAGCAGGAAAACACACTTTCGGAATTCGGCAGTTCCATTTCGCTGGGGACCCTTGTGACGGCAGTTAACGGGGAGGTCACGGGGATCCGGTAGGAAGAGAAGACGGCGAACAGCACTTTGTGAATACAGCGGAGAGAGGCAAGAACACAAGGAGAGAGAACCCGGAGAAGCACCGCGGGGGGGGTGGAGGGAAGGAGTCGGGAAGGGAAGGTGCAATTCAGAGCGCCCCGAAACACGGCCTGGCGTGGCGGGGCACAGGGACCGGCACCGGCCGCGCCCGCCCGCTCCCCTCACGCCCAGGGCCCGTCACGCGCCCGCACTCACCGCCCCGCGCGCGCGACCCCGCTGCCCCACCAGGCCCCGCCTCCGCCCGGCCCCGCGCAGAGGGGGCGTGGCCTCCGCGCCTCCGCCCTCTCATTGGGCAGCGCTCCCCGCTGGCCCCGCCCCCCCCCCTTTCGGTTGGTCGGTCC
>VZTB01013930.1:686400-804858 GCA_013397245.1 Thryothorus ludovicianus | reverse complement strand
TTCCCTGGGTTCGTTCCCGAGCTCAGTGCGGGTGGGACTCCTTGCAGAAAACAGGGATAAGACGAAATAACTATTTTCGTTCAGCTTGGCGCTGGTAGCCGGTCTCTCTTCCACCTCCTCCCTTCCCCACAGCTAGGGGGGCGCTTCCCAGCCTCTTCCCCTCCTCCCCCCCACATCTCTGCCCGTTTTTGCCTCTCCGCCGAAACAAGAAGGGGACACGCGCACACACGCGTACAAACACACGGGAATGTCCGGATCCTCGGTGAGCACCCCCCCCCTCCACCTCAGTGTATCTGGGATGAGGAATGGGGGTCACGGACAAGCCCTGAGCCCCCCCACAGCTGCTGTTGTGGGCCGTCTCCTCCCCACAAACACAGACAGCCATTGTGTGCCACCTCCATCCCTCTTTTCTCCCCCCTCCTCCTCCCCCGTCCCCTCTTCCAGTTGCGGGGGGGACAGGCTGTGGCTGCTCGCTGCTGCTCCCCCGCCGCCACCTGAGACGTGCGAGCCGGAGGGATAGGTTATGCACTCCGCTGTTTGCTGTCGAGCCGCTCTCGCTCGCCTCTCCTCCCTCCCCGGGAGCAGCTTTGGTTGCCAGGCTCTAATCCCAGCTGCCCGCGATGGATGCGGCAGGGCCCGGGCCGGGAGAGCAGCCCGGGGAAGGAGGCCTGTGTGGAGGCGGCCGCAGGAATACGGAGGGGAGGGAGCTTGTTGCTCTTGATCTCTTGTCTCTGTTATTCGTTTGGTTGTTGCCTCTGCACTCTTGCCACATAGGGAGCCCGTGCGGCTCACGGCGCATGCTCGGCAAGGCCCCTTGGAAACTTCCTGCTGCTGGAGCAGCCCGGCTCGGGGCTGCCTTTGGACACACCGCCGCTGCTTTTCCCCCAAAAACGCGCCCGCTCTCGCCTCCCTCCCCACCGAGCCCACCCTGCCTGCGGCGGGCAAGGGGACTCTGTGTGATTAAATCGGCGTCTAGGTGTTTCTGCACATAAAGGAAGTTGTGTTAGCTAAGCGCAGGTGTCCTGTCTGTGAATGCACTACAGCCACTGCTGAAGCAGAATGAAACATGATTAATGCGTTTCCTCCTCGTGTTGTCTGTCAATATGAAAGAGACAGCTGAAATCTACAAAATTCTTAAAACAGGGTTAGCTTTGTGGAAAACATGTGTTTAGATTCAATTTCCCACCACTCCTCTTATGTTATATAAAAGACTGTCTCGGTTTTGAGAAACCGTTTAGAAAAAACGTTTTGTCAAACTGTTGTTTTAACTTATTAGTTAAAAGCACCAACGCATTTAAAAGTTTGAATTTTTAGTGAAAACAATAATTTTAAAGTGGTGTCTGCAAAGAAAATTAATGCTCTTACTGTGTGACATGGAGTGGATATGTTAGAGTAATTTAGTTGCATGAACTGCATAAAATATTAAACTGAATGAGATAGTGGTCTGTGTTTTAAAAAGATGCATTTTATTAAAAAAGTCTCAAACACTGTAATTCCTGATGACTTTTAATTGCATGATGGGGGTTGTCAACAGGGTGATATTTACTGCATGATTATTTTCTAAAAAGATTTGAAATTACTTGTATTATGAGTTTGCTTTCTGGGTTGATTTGATACTTGTCAGATTTTTAAACTTCCCTTTGTATTGCCTTTCCAGTTTGGCAGGGGTCAGGTTATTTTCCTTCCTTTAGAACAGCTGCCCCAGATGGGAGCAGGTGCAGCTTCTGAAAATGCAGTGTCTGAAGTACTGGGGTTCTTTGCTTGTGCCTGGTGTAGCTGATGTGATTGTAGAGATAATTCTTTAAGAAAGAAACTGTGGAGGTGTGAAAAACAAACTTGGATAGTTCTCGATGCTTGGTCTGATAATTGGTGGATATCTTGGATATCTTTTGCCTTGATAAAACCAACTTGGGCTTGGTCTGTGGTGCTGGTATGTTACCTGGTGTGTTTTATACTTCTGGGAAAATGCCTGCAATGACTAGCTTTCTCTACATGATTTTTACTTCAAGTAGTCCTGAAAGTGGTGTTTTTAAGAGTACAAGTCATGAAGTTGCTAAACACTGATGGAAAACTGAAGAGGCTCTTTTATTTCTGAACATCTGTTATTTACAACTGTATGTAGTTTTCTTTGGAATGCAAAAGGATTTTGATTTCAGTTTGTAATGTACAGTTAGTTTCACTTTTGATACTAGTATTGCTTGACAGTAGATTTGCAGTAACAAAATCTAAGGAAATAGCTACAGAACCTCAAAGTGTTGAGTTTTTTCTCCTGAATTTTTTAGAAACTGGAGCATGTTTTACATCTCAACTGTGACATAACACCTATTTGTAACTCCTCTTTATGTTAATTTTGCAATCAAGTAAGAGAATCAGTAGTTTGAGGATTTCCTTAATTACATTTAAGAATGTTTTGATGCTCAATTGTTTAAAAACGTGGAATTTTTAGTGAGTTTTTTGTTTGTGTGTTTGTTTTGTTTAAGCATGGCCTATATTGTCTTGTCTCAGGAGTTACTCTTGGAAGATGCCAGTAGAAGTTACCTCCTTTATATTAGGAGCCCCAAGGAGAACAAAAAGCTTAAGTTTGGATGCTGTTCAGTAGTTGTATAACAGTCATATTTTCTTTCCTGTTAACAATTAGAACAAAATACTCATTATTAAGGAAGGAAGGTATAATCTATCTGTACAGGAAGGGATGCTGACAGCTAGGAAGCTATCAGTTATTTCTTAGAGGATTTTTAGATTTTTGTTATCACATAGACAGCACTTGAACTTCACCTTGAACTTGAACCTGTCCTTAACTGAGAATTTCAAGATGTGTAGCAGGGACAGCAGTGCTCAGGTATGAATGGTTTTCAATTGTAGTCTGACTAATTGAGATATCAAATTAACCTGTATTAGCAGCATTACAGGTGCTTTAACCAACTGTACACAGGTTGGGATTTAGTGGGTAATGTAAAACATACTTGATTGGGAAAATAAGAATGTTATGGTGCTGATTTTACCCGTTGCTATTGAATAGTGGGATAAACTGATAGATGTGGAAATAGTCTGCTACTTACAAAAGCTCTGTAGTAAAACAGCCTAATTTTTCTGGCTAGTGGCTCATTTAAAAGTGGCAACCATTTAAAAAAAAAGTAACATGACCTATAGTTATCTGGTGAAGATTGTATTTTCTGAAGAATAATTATCTTGCCTTTATGGGTGCTTATTCTTGCTTTAAGTACAGTGTTGTGACTTGGGTTGGGTTTTGACAATCTTGAATGTCTTAGGAAGAAATAAAGTTGAGTGTCTGTCAAGATGGTGATAGTGTTAACTCTCAAAATTTGCTAGTTGATACACCTCTGAAAGTAAGTTGTTTCTTACAGGGTTTATTGAAAAGCAGCTGCTGTGGTTTAAACCCAGTTGGCAACTCAGCCCCCTGCAGCCACTCACTGTCCCCTGGTGGGATGGGGTAGAGAATCAGAAGGATAAAAGTGAGCAAACCAGTGGGCTGAGAGAGGCAGTTTATTAGGGAAAGCGAAATGAGGAACTCGTTCACCACTTGCCATGGACAGGCAGGTGTTCATCTCCAGGACAGCAGGGCTCCATCACATGTGAGGGTGGCTTGGGAAGACAAATGCCATGGTTACCAATGTTCTGGTCTTCTTCTTGCCCCAGCTTTACATGCTGATCGTGGCACCATATATTCTGGCTATCCCTTGGGTCATTTGGGGTCAGCTGTGTCCTTGGGTCCTGCCTGTGTCACCTCCCAGCTCCTTGTACACTTCCAGCCCCCACACTGTTGGGGTTGATGAAGAGCAGCAAAAGCTTTGGCTCTGTGTGAGCACTGCTCAGCAATAACAAAAGCAACTTGGTACTCACAGGCACAGGTTGCCCAGAGAAGCTGTGGCTGCTCCATTCCCTGGAAGTTTTCCAGGCCAGGTTGGATGGGGCTCTGAGGAAGCTGGTCTAGTGGGAGGTGTCCCTGCCTATGCCAGGAGGTTGGAATTAGGTGATCCTTAAGGTCCCTTCCAACCCAAACCATTCTTGGATGATCTGTTTTGAGTACAAATCCAAAACAAAGCCCCATACCAGCTACTATGAAGAATATTAACTCCAAGTCCACCACAGAAACCCAATATATTATTTTTAGCTGGAACTTCTGGTGGCTGAGAGCTGTCATTATAACCGTATTGCTGTACTTTTAGCTGCAAAACTAAGGTAATGATACAGATCATCCTGCATTATGCTGTGGTACTGCATCTCCTTTGCCTCTGCTTGCTTCCAAAGGCAAAACTGCAAACTGGAACAAATTATCACAGGAAAGCAATACTTGTTCTCCTTGTTCTTACAAACATATGCTGTAGTGGCTTTTTTGTTTGTTTGGGATTTTTTTGTTTAGTTGTTTTGGTTTTTTTTTTCCCCTTTGTGCTTTTTGGTTTTTTCTTTTTTGAGAGAATTATTACTTTCAGTAGAAGAGAAGTTACAAATTTAAATAGTAAAAACTGTGGTAGAGGGGAGCAAATACTATATTTGTATTTAGGGCTGTGTTTAAGGAACCATGCTATCAAGTCACCACCTCCTTTGTGTCGGTAAATAGCTTGAGAATCGGTATAAATGTTAATTAAGCACTTGGTCTCTTGTGAATGAAAATATTAGTAGAATGTTAGCTTGCACAACAGAAATCTAATTTTATACTTGACTACGCAAAACACTCGCTGCTTTGCCAGGTTCCCTGGTGTGTGAATGGGAGAACCTCTCCCGGAGGTGAATGGCATCTTCCAAAGTGTGCTAGGCTGCATTAGCTCATTGATTTTTGCAGGCTTTTCTTAGCAGCGTGGCGTTTGATTTGTTCTTCATTGAAATGGTCGTAAGTACACACGCTTTGTGTGTTCTTTCAGTAAAATTGCATCAAAATCTTGTTGGTGAAAATCGTGCTAAAGGTGGTCTTGAAAATAGCAAGTGAGTTTTGTGTGGATCTCCAATCTGAAGCACTCTTCCATACTCTCACTGCGGCTCAAACTTCTTTTTCACCTTTGACTCTTGACAGTCACCCTGGCTGACTGACCTAGCCCAGAAGATTGTTGCTTAATTACAGCATGAATGTGTTATGTTTGTTTGGAGTGTCGTAATAAAACCACTCTGCACATGTTGGCCGGGGTTTAAATGATTTAAAGAGAGACATGGTGAGGTGCAAATGCCTGGTAGGAGGTTCATTTTTCTGGATCTTTTCTCCCCTTTTCTGTCTTTATAATGAGTACTTAGGTTAATGGCAGGCAGCTGATGGAAAATCTGTGCAAACTCTTTGGAGAAAATACCTATTACTACATTGTCGACCTAAAAAAAAAAAAAAGTCTTTTGGGCTACCATGCTTCAAAGCAGTAAGATATATTTTATTAGATGCTGTATTTTCTCTGAATCTTTTAGACACCTGAAACATTTTTCCAAATTAATTTGGATATTGAAATAATTTGTTTTCAATAGATTGTTTGTGTTTTTTTATTGTCATTATGGTACCTCTGGAAAGCAATACAATGTTAACCTCAAGAGTTCTTAACCATTCTCTGAAGAAGTTAATTAACCTTGTTTAAAACTGTTGAATGTGTATATATATATATGAGAGAAAGATACTGAAACTTTGTAGCTGTTTAATATAACAAGCAACTCTATCTAATGACAGGGAGCTTGACAGACTTTCAAGCTCAAGATTAGCTGTATTCCCTATGAAAAGGGTGGTGAAATGATGTTCTGTTAGTGATTGATTTTTCTTGTATTTAATGTTTGATATCAAGCATGTTTGTCTACTGTTGACCAGAAGTTACAGGGTTGGATGTGACTCAAAGTTGTGATACGTTGCAGTAACTTGTAATATCCACAGTAGATTGGTTAGTATTAAAAGTAGGTGATAAATGTGATATGGAAGTACTGTCAAACATTGCTTCACTTTAAATTTAATAACTGATACTGTAAATAAGATTTATTATCTGGTTTCAGTGACGAAGGATTAATTCATGCCGTGTCCTTTTAGGTAAATGGCCAAGTTCTGACATATGTTGGTAGTGTCTGTAATGCTGGGTGGGTGGAGTTTATTCTCACATTATATATTGCTGCATCTTCTTCATTAACATATTAAGTGTGTGGCTATATTGATATTAGAAGCTTTCTTCTCCCCTAAAGCTGTATCAGTAGGTAATGTGTTTCATCTGCTCTGCAGGTTCATGTCTTTTCACACCCTTTCCTTTGTGAATAAGAAACTTTGACTGCTGTTCTGAGTCAGTCAAATAGTTATCACCTTAGTGCAGGCTGACCTGACTGTATTTGTGGAATCTAAGTATATAATAGTGTCTTCCTGCTGCATCTAGGGTCTGAACCAAAACGTTCATGTCAAAGCCATTAATCCACCACCTGTTAGTAAAAGGCTGCATTTTTAACTTAGCAACTAACTACTGGGGAACAAAAGCATAGCTAGTGAACTTTAGAACTTGGTGTATTTCTTCTGTGCTTGTTTCATTTTTTTTACTATGGTGGGGGCTCTACATTCATGTTACTAGACACCAAATTAAATCACTTGTTGAAGGTAGTCTCCAGTGGCTTGGAGCTGATATCCTCAAACAGAGTAACAGGGTTAAATCTGGAGAAAGCAAGTAGTAGGGTGTCATTCTTGTGCCGACTTCATGGCAAATAAGTCTGTAATGCAGAATAAACTTGTCTAGTCTACACTTCAGCTGTGTGGATTAATCTGATATTAAGGTCAATGTGCCACATCTACACATGCTTTTCAGTTATTCATTTAAGAAGTAAAGTTTGCCTTGGAAATAATTATGTCATAACTATTCCTATTTTGTTAGTTTTTCCACGGGGAGACTTCACACCTTTAGGTGTGTTGACCTGGAATGTCAGCTCATCCCAATGTGCTTTCATATTTATGCTGCTAATGCAGTTTTAGGTAGACTCCACATCTCATGATCCAGTGTAGAAGCCAGGAAAACACTGTACTTCTGGTGAAAGAAGCCGTTCAGTCTCTTTCCAGTAACACTGTTCATCTGAAAGAGAGGGCAGAATGCCATATGGAATGGAAAAAAGGAACTTGGGATGCTGCTCTCCAGGCACAGATGAGCTACAAAGCATCTGAGGCCCCTTTGCAAAGCTCAGCCTTCCTAGGGATTATGCAGTTTCTGTTGGAGCATGTGCCTCCATCCAGGAAGAGTGGTCTGCTTTCAGTAGATGGCTTTATTGAATTCTAGCACAGTTTGGAGTGTACAGAACTGGAGGAAAAGCTTCTGTTATTACTAACCAAGTCAGAGTATTAAGGCTGATTTCAGGACAAGTGTATAAGGACCAGGAATATAGGTGGAATTTCTTGTGGCCAGTGTGAGATGGTGTTCAGTGAAAGAAGCTCCATGGCAGTGCTGTGCTGTGGTACATTTGTACTGGAGAACTTTATAAACATCAGAGTGAGTTCTGTGTGACCCCACTATCTAAATGTCTAAGGTGGGAGTTATGTTTTATCCAGCAATCCATCAGCCCTTTGCCTTGGCCAACTTCAGAGATCTGCAGAAACTCTAAGAGTTTTTCAGAATATTCTCCCTTCACCCACCTTTGTAGCTCAGGGTCTTCCTGAGTTTTCAGCACTCACCATGAATTTCTTTTCTCTTGTTTGAGATTACTTCAAGCTGTATTGTCTGGTATAAGAGCAGTTAGCTGATAGACGTGTACAATTATTAGTGCCCACTGCTTGGTACCTACTCTTGGGAGCTCACCCCAAAGCTGACATTCAGATTACAGAATCACAGAATGGGTCAGATTGCAAGGGAAAATAGTGGGTCATCTGATCCAGCTTCTGTGCTCAATCAGGATCATGCTAGAGCACATTGCACAGGGTTGCATCCAGACAGTTCTTGAATATCTCCAGTGGGAGATTCTACAGCCTCTCTGGGCAGTCTGTTTTACTGCATGCTCATCCATACAGTAAAGAAGTTCTTTCTCATAATGAGGTGGAACTTCCTGGGCATCCGTTTCTGCCCATTGCCTTGTGTCTGTCCTAGTGCTTGGCACCACTAGGAGGAGAACCTGGATCCATCTTCTTGGCATCCTCCCTTTAGATCCTTATGTACATGGATGAGATTGCCTCTCAGCCCTCTCTTGTCAAGGCTGAACAGGCCTCAGCTTTTCTTCCTAAGAATGAATACTCCAGTCCCTTAATCATCTTCATAACCTCCACTGGACCTGCTCCAGGAGCTGTGTCTCCCTTGTACTGAGGAGCTCAGAACTGCACACAGCACTCCAGTGTGGCCTTAACAGGGCTGAGAGCAGGGGCAGGATCATCTCCCTCACCCTGCTGGCAGTGCTTTCCCTGAGGCATCCCAGGATACCATTGGCCTTTTTAGCAGCAAGGGCACTGCTGGTTCATGGACAGCTTGTTGTCCACCAGGGCCGCTGGGTTCTCCTCTGGAAGGAGCAAGCTGCTTTCCAGGCANGAGCAGAGCTGCTTTCCAGCAGGTCAGCCCCAGCCTGGGCTGCTCCGTGTGTTTATTCTTTCCCAGATGCAGCACCTTGGATTTGCCTGCTGAATTTAGGCAGGTTCCTCTCTGCCCATCTCTCCAACCTGTCAAGGCCCTTCTGAAGGGCTGCTCAGCCCTGTGGGTTGTTGGCCGCTCCTCCCAGCTTTGTGTCACCAGTGAACTTGCTGCAGAGGCATCTGCCCCTTCATCCAAACCATTGTTGGATAAGTTATACGATACTGGGCTCAGTATAGAACCTTGGGGGACATTGCTAGTGACAGGCCTCCGACTAGACCCTGTGCTGCTGATTATGACTCTTTGGGATCTGCTGTTTCACCTTGCTGTCTACTCATCCAGTCCACACTTCCTGAGTTTGTCTGTGAGAATGTTGTGAAGAGAGCGTGTCAAAATCCTTGCTAAAGTCAAAGTTCACAATATCTGCTGCTCTCCCCTCATCCATCCAGGTAGTTGTGTTGTGAAAGCCAATTGGGTTGCTCAAGCATGATTTAATAAATCGATGCTGACTACTCCTGATCACAATGACAGAAAGAATTCCTTTGTGTGGGGTGAAGCAGAGGACAGGAGCTACTGAACTGTCAAGAAGGGGCAGCTGATGGGATGATGATGAATAGATAACCTGATGAGGAATGTTGTGGCTGTGTGCTCACTGCTGCCTCAAAGCCAGTTGTCTTGCAGTTCTTTGGAAGTGCTCATTTCAATACCAAGGTCTCTGGGCCATGCAGTGCTTGTTGGTACAGCTGTGCTCCTACACATTCATGACAGCTGGGAGTTGATGGAGGTATTCAGGGCTTTGTGTTACCTGTCATAGCTGGGACAAGTGTCCTGTGGTATCCTCCCAAGGCAATTTCTCTTGTGCTTCTCTGGGAGGAAAAGCAAGTGTATGGCTGGTGAGAGAGCTGAACTTGCATTTCAGGAGTATCTCTCGATGCAGTCAGGGTGCACTGGGAATGCCGTGCGCACTGCAGGGATCCCCCATCCCATGGTGGGGAGCTGCCAGGCTGCCTGTGTGGGCTGCAGTGCTGTGGAGAGCCCTCCCAGTGTGCTGAAGGCTCTTCATTACTCCCTACTTGAGCACTGATGATGGGGCAGAGTAGTGCAGCAGAGTTTGATCGTTGGCTGTTGATGTTTCTTGAGTTCAGTAAAATGTTTAAACCATTGAGAAATAATAAGACTTGTAAAAGCTGCATATATATTTTTTTTTTTATTTCCTCCAGCCTTGTAGTAAGAGCATAGTGTTCCATTTGTGGAATAGTAAGATCTGTGGCTGTTCACAGCACCGAACTGATCTTTCCACCCTATTTCATTACCCTTTCTCCTCTTCCATTTTTTTCTCCAAATCAATGAAGTTTCCTTTGCTTCAACTCACCTATAAAACTTGACAAATGTTTTAGCATTAGCAGGTATTTCTTAGTAGCTGCTAGCATTTGTCAGTCTCTCATATAGTTCCCAAGAGCTAAACAAAGCTTTTAAAGCTCAAGCAGCAGAGAATTTCTCAGAACTACTGTAGAAATTCTGACCATGTTGATGTTTAGTGGTCTGGGGAAAACAGTTTCTCACAGGGAGAGGAGGCCTATTTTTCAAGATTACTGTGTTTCAGCAGCTCTGTTTTAGTATTCAGTTTCTTTCCATTATGATCATTTAGGTCTATTAGTACTTTGGAAAAAAATGCTGCTTATACCCTTGAACTCACAGGCTCGGCTGATATTTGAAGAATGGGTAGGAAGCACATTGTACCTTACCTACCCTAATCTTGAAAATCCACTTTTCCAGGAAAATAGTGTTTATCAGCATGAAGCTCTGGCTGTTTTTTTGGTTGTCTAGGGCTATACCATTTTTCTATCCTAACAGTTGTCCTGAACCAGTAGTATGCTGAATGAAGCTGGTTGTTTAGGTTTGTGTGTAAGTAAACACTTTATTTCTTACTCCACCCAGTCTCTCTCTGGTACTGCCTGGCTATTTTCCAACTCATCTACAGCTATCTAGGAGCACCAGTGCCAGGGCACATTTATTGCCTTTTAGTATTAATGACTACCAGGATTATAAAGGTTTCCTCCTGAGAACAAACTGCAATGGTTCACAAAAGCTGTATTAATTAGTGAATGATAAAGTGTGGAAATTTTAGTTTGATCCCAGAGCCTGCAGTGTGATATTCTTGTGGTTATCAACAATATATTGCAGTAAAACATCCAAAGTGGAGAGCTGTGTGGTGTGGTGGGCTGCAACAACAACAAAAAGGGACACTTAACTCCTCTCCCAGTATTGCCTGGAGATGGTAGTCGAGAGGGAACCAGTTTAAGGTGGCATAAAGTGCCCATGTGAATCCCCTGCTTTGCAAAAGACACATCCATTAAGTAGCAAAATTATCCCTTGAAATGTATATTTAAGCCTAGGCAAAATCTGTAGCAGACAGCATTAACTGACCTCCTGACTAACACGTTAGCACTGTGTATGAAGGTTAAAAAAGTTTAGCAGCAGGTAAGAAAAATTGATATGGTAACAGGGGAGCTTTTGGAAGACCTAAGCTTAATAAAGGGAAACCAGAAGGGGTAAGTCAAGGAATAAAAGCAGTATGTCCTAGATGATGGGGCATGTTCACAAAGGTAGTAGATGTCTCTGAATGCAGATTGGACAAATGGGAGCAGGATGGTGAGGATAAGCCTAAGGGCTAAGTGTTGGTCTGTATGCTGAGTAGAAATTGTTTGAAAGGTGGAAATCGAGCCCTGCTGAGAAGTCCAGGAGGGGAACATATTCATAGGTAGCAGCAGAAAGAAGGAAGCTAAAAAGTCAAAGGGGAATTTGCAGAACATGTGGACAGGAAAGTGCCTTAAGTAAAAAGAAGAAAAACCTAGGAGACATGGATGGCTAAAATCATCAGCCACAATGGAATGATTCAAGTAAGTGTGTTACTGAGAACTTAAATAACCTCTTTACATAAGGTGTCATTGTTAGGCTAATTTGTGATATCTTGGTTTTATTGCCTTTCTGGCAATAATGATGAAATATGGTAAAACTGACACATTAGGAAATGATGTGGAACACAGTTAATAACGTGGCTGAGTTGCCTGGATTAGGTATTAGCTCAGCTTTCTGAAAAGCTTTAGAAGTACAGCTGGTAAACAATACAAGTGTGTATTTGAGTAAAGAAATGGAAACCAGAGTGGCTATGATGTTTTTAAACACTTAAGCAAAGATTTAGGAAATCAAAAGCAAGGAACTGTTACATCTAGTCATGATAAACTTTGTGAAATTGTAATTTCATAGTTCTAATAGTTGTACTAGTTATTCTCCAGAGAGAAATATTCTGCTGGTTTCTTTTGAAAGCATAGATAGTTCTGAAGCAAAGATAGATGGCTCATGTTTGACATATGCTTATGTATAGATGCAGTCTTTTTAAGGAGGTCACTGATTAAGGTGTTTGACTTTGTGTTCCAGAGCAACCTTACGTGGCATGACCCAGATAGTAACTCTAATGCCCAGCCCTTTATTTGACATTATTCTTTGTGGCAGGAGGAATCAGGTGAGGCATGGAGAATGTTTTTAGCCTTTGCAGTCTACAGCCCAGCGTGTTAATCCGAACTGATGTTACCAGTGGTTACCTGTGTTCTTGCTGTTGATTTTACATTAGGACTTGCTGAGGAGGGGCTTTGCTTTCTATCCAGCCCTGACAGCCCTACTTGGCAGAAGGTGACAGAACATGAGGGGTTGCATCACTCAAGCCGAGTCAACCACTAAACGTCAGTGAGTGTCCAGAATGGTCATCAGTTCAGAGGGAAAGCGCCATCATAAACCTTAAACTGATTAAATAACAGGAATTTGGTTAGAAAAATTGATTATTTTTCTTGGTCACTGTAATATAAATAAATTAGAATTCCTGTGTACCTCTTGTTTTGTCATTTGCTTGTTGGCCTCTATCTTGGTTTTAGTGCTCAGCAGTAGCAGGTCCATCTTGAAAGATAACACAGAACATTGAGGAAGGAGGACTGCATTACAGCTTATGCTGTTGGTTTCAGAGGACATTTTTAAAAGTATTCAAAGCAAGGCTCCTAGAGTTTTATAAAACCAGAAAAATGGTGCACTGAATGCAACTCAAAAGTAACTGAGATTTAGATGCCCTTCATGTGTTCTGTAATTGCAGCTGATTGCTGGAAATTATTATTGAGGCCAGAGCCCAAAAATGTTTAGAAACTGATGAACTTTGATTTGTAGTGAAAATATTTTAAAATAAAACTAAGAACGTGAAGTTTCTTGCTTTTATGTTAAGCCATGCTCTGTGAAAAGATGATTTAAAGCAAACCTAGGGGCAGGTAATTTTGGTTCATTTGCTGTGGGTTTTCTTTACGCACATTCTGAGACAGCAGCTGGTGGTCACCGTCACATCAAGTAATACGCACCATGGCTCATCGTTTTCTGAGTGCTGTGCACTCTCAGCTGTTTCTACTGCTCAGTGTGTTCACCTCCCTTTCTGTCTGTTTTGTCTTATATGGGAAGGGAAGCATCTGATGGCAGAAGTTTTATGCTTTCGGATACCGTTGTGTGTTTGGGTTCCTTTGTGATGCTTTCCATCTGTGTGGTGCCCAAGCTGCTGGGTTCTTCCCAGATCCTGATAGCATCTACCTGTGGTGGTGTAGGTTGGAGGGTTTGTATCTCAGACATGAGGGCTGAGTGATGGCAGGCATTATGGAAATGGTAGCTACAGATTCAGTGTCCTGTCAGGCTGTTACCCTTGTCTTACTTTCTAGCTCAGGTTAAAAGTTGTGTAAGACGTGGCTGACAGCCCGAGTTACTGAGGGGCACCTGGAGAGGCATCAGTGCTGCCAGTTTGGCTTTGGGGCTGCTTGGACAGACAGGAGATAATGTCGACCCTGAAGGTAACAGTCTTGGCTCCCCTGGGAAGCTGCAACAGCCCCACAACTGTTTCTTGCAATTAAAAGAATTATGTTAACGTGGGCAGATATTTTAATGGCATTGACAGGTTAAAACATGAGTTTGCTCATAGAAATTCATACCTAAGAGTTGGGCATTTCAAGGAATGAAACTTCTGTGACTTTTTACTTTGTGCATGATTTGATTACCAGCTTTCAAGAGGACGTAAGTTGTTTGCTTCAAGTCTAAAGCAGTCTTCATTTTAGATCTAGACTTAAGGAAGTTGGTGAAAAACTACACTGTGTTTTTAAGTACTACTAGCACTTTGTCAGACAACTGTCTTGGACAGTTCTACTTCTTAAATTTCTATTCTCACATGCTTCCTGGGTCTGAAATTATTTAAAAGAACCCTCAAATTCTGTGCTAATTGGGTTAAAGTTGTAGAATTCTTTGTTTGGGATCATGAGTTCATTTGTAGAATAACTTTCATCCAGCTCTGTGACTGCTACCTTTCACAGAAATCTTTGTCAGCTGCTAAAAATGTTGCTGTGTTATGATTGTTTTGCCCTAGTCTCTAAGATATGTTGGTTCTCATTCTGGATATCTGATATTTTTATGAACTTTTTAAAAATTTCACTTGCACTGCTGATAGATTAATGAACTGATATTACCTTAGAGCAGAACAAGCATGCAGTTATTTCCAGCTGACAGGGAAGCGTATTCTGCATTGCAGAATGACTTGTGTTGGCTTCACCTTCAAAGTTTGCTTATCCTGATCCTTACTAAAACCTCATGCTCACATAATGCTGCTGCTTGTCAAATACCAAATGATTATTGAGTAGAAACTTAAATGTTTCTGCACCAGTTCATCACTGCCGGATGTTTTGAAAAGCATAAAATGTGTGTCTTTGCACTGTAGTTTTATTCTTGTACTTCTTCTATTTTTTAAATAAAAAATATTATGAAAAAGACTATGGTTTGCAAGACTGAGTCTTCAAAAACAAGGTGTCTGCAATATTTGATGGCTACTGAGAAACTATGGAGAAATATTTACCTGTTGCTATTGTTCAGTAAAACTGTTGGTAAATGAAAGACAAAATGGTGAATCCCTGAGTATAAATGAGTTTTATTTGAAATACAGATTGGCACACCAGTGACTAGAGAAAAAACATACTATTTTTAAAGTTAAATCTGAAAAAGGACTGAAATGTCTTTGTAGTAGATCTCATGTGATGCATGGAAGAGGATAAATATTTGGGATTCTTTGGTGTTGTAGGGCTTGGGATTTGTTGTTTTTCTTTTTGATTGGTTGGGTTTTTCCATCTGAAGAGAAGATTGAGGAATTATAACTTTGGTAATGAAACTTGCATTAGAAAAGTGGTTTTTATTCAACCTGAGTTTTTTAATATTACCTTTTTATTCAAGTGAGAGATGTGTGAGAAAGTGATTTTGTAGTATAATCAACATCCTCCCTCTGCTAATGTTGTTAATATTCACACTTAGATGGTACCTGAGAAAATTGACACCAGAGAGATGTTTCTAACAAAACAAAGTAAGGGATTAAAATGCATTTACTTCTTTTCATATAATGGAGTGAAAAAAGACTTCCATTCAACTTATCCCCTAACAGAAAGTGTTAAAAGCAGCTTGTTATATTCATTATGTGAAAAAAGCTAAATAAACCTGACATCTTCTTTACTACTGATGTATAAAACTCTGTGCTCATGTGTACTAAACACTTCACTTATTTCTCTGCACTGAGGATGCTTTAGTTCAACATAGCAGAGTATAAGCTTTCATCTGAAGGTAAATGCTGCCATGCTTAGACATTTGATTTTGTCTGCTGGAAGTGTTTGTGCACAGATAGAGTGAAGGAGCTAAAGTCAGATCTGCAGTGGTAATTCTCTGTCTAATGGGGAGTGTAAGAGCTTAGGGAAGGGTTTAAGAGTGAGATGTACCCACCCCCAGTAACTGCTAATACTCCTGCATCTTTAAGACCTTCCTCCACTGAAAGAAGTGGTTTTCCCTGGAAAAAGTTGCCAGACACTCTATAACAGAATTAATCTCTTCAAGTGTATTTAGTGCAGCTCAGATGTTTTACTTGAGGATGGACTGACTCTTCCTGAAAGTGTGTTTCTCTCTGCAGGTTGTAAATGGATTATATGGAATTAGCTCAGGTGTCGATATCTACATTTGCTTAGATGAATCCTAGTGCTATGCTGCTGCTCTTTCCTATTTTTTAATGACAAAATATCTAAAAAAATCCAGGAGCTTAGTGTAGGAATAAAAGCTCAGGCTCCATTTCAGAGGAATTAGACTCATACTTTCTTTTCTTCTTTCTTTGATCCCTTGATTTTTGCATTTCTTTTCTAGTTGCTTGTCTTCTGTCTGGGCCATCCTCCTAGGAGAGGGAGTTGTAATTTTGATCTGAGTGTGACCAAAAACACTGAGTTAAATTTTGCCCCTTCAATGGCTGTGCATCTTCTTAGTGTTAGATCAAAAGGTGAGCATGGTGAACATTGCTGTCTCAACTTCTTTTGCTGACGTCCTTTCTGCAAGTGTGAGCCCCTATGATGGTAGTGGTCAGCAAGTGCCTCAGTCCAGACTGACAGCTGGATGTAAATCCTCCTTTTGCTACCAACATTTCTGGAGAGGGGCTGTACTTCTGAATATGTGCCTCTTGAGCATTTCTTATGGCAGAGCTGGATCAAGCCCTCTGATCAACCTTCTTGTTCTTTTTGTTACGGCTCTTAACTCCACTTGTGCTTTCTGCAGGACACCTTTGTGCCTAGTGCAAGCAGAATGGGCAAGTGTATTCTGCAACATGCTGCAAAGGCTGGCTCTCTGTGCCTGAACTGGGCATGTTGATGCCACCTGCTGCAGCTCATCTCTGCTTGCTTTTTCCAGTGGAAAAAAAACCCAACTACTGAAATTTCTCTGAAGTGAACTTACCCCAGTGTATCTGGAAGCCATGGAGATGCATACTTGCACTGAGGAGTTGTAAAGCACTCCAGAGTCCACTCCTAAAGTGGAATCTTTACAATTACTTTTCACCTTTGTCATACTTACACTTTATTTGAAAGTTGTAATTACACAGTCCAGGGCTAAGGAAGGAAATTAAGAGGATTTTCTGTTCATGGTTTAAAAGTCTTGGTTGTATTGGAGACCAAGATGCATCAGCAGGCAAGAGAATCCTGAAGTAGATTTAACTTCCTGATTGTGCCAGCTAGAATGAAGCTGGAATGAAAGACACCCTTGCTGTTGTGTCTTTGCTTTCATGGTGTGGTCTCACAGTTTCAGTCAGGGTTTGCATATATATGCCCAAATGAAGGATCAGATGCAAGTCAAGTGCACTTGATTTTCAACAGTAGAAATGTGCATTGTTGTCACTGCATGTGAGTTTACTGCTAACAACGTCAATCACTGACAATTTCAGGTGTTTTCAGTACCTGTTTTTAAGGGCAATCTGCTTGTTTACATATTGCTGCCACAGCTTGATTTTTCTTACCTGCTCTTCACATGTTCTAAGTTTGTAGACTGGAGCCCATTTTTTTCAATACTGTTTTTGAGTCAGTTAACTGGGCTTTCATTTGCTGTCTTTCCTGGACTGTTTCCAGTTTCTAAAATAGAGTCTGTGCTATTTTTTCCTGCATTGTTTTGCAAGTAATTTTCTTTTTTTCTTCTACCTCCTATTCTTTTTCATTGCACAGTACAGCATGCTTTTCTTGCTAAATGTTATGCTTTATTCTAACATCAGTGCTGCTTTTTGTTAACCTTTCTACTGTTCCTTATCATATATTAGCTTTAAAAGTCCCAAATATTCTTAGCCAGAGAACGAAATAGGGGGCTTGTGAAAGATTAAGCCATCTTCTATCTGCTAAAGGACTGCTGAAGAGCAGCTCTCCAGAAATTTTGTTTACTTTGGTATGGCCTTTAATTCCAGCTTTGAGAGTTATGCCTATGACAATGAAAGTGATTTTTTTGATCTCAGTTTCATATACAGTGAGAAAGCAACTGATGGCAGTGTGAGCATTGGAAAGCGAAGCATAATCAGATTGAACTGTAGGCAAGGAAAGATTGTAGAATAAAAGATGTGAGAGGAAAGGGTGCTCAGGGTGGTGCTATGGGCTTAGGAAAAGAGTGTTTGGCAATCTGCTTCTCGGGAAAGGATCTGGGGATGTTGGTTGACAGCCATTGAACACGAGCCAGCTCTGTGCCCAGGTGGCCAAGAAGAGGCCAGTGGCATCCTGGCCTGTATAGCAGTAGTGTGGCCAGTGGGACCTGGGCAATGACTGTCCCCCTGTACTGGGCCCTGATGAGGCCATACCTCAAATCCTGTGTTCAGTTTTGGGCCCCTCAGTACACAAAAGACATTGAGGTGCTGGAGTGTGTCCAGAGAAGGGCAACAGAGCTGCTGAAGGGTCTGGAGCACGTCTGGTGAGGGGCAGCTGAGGGAACTGAGATTTTTTTTTTTTTTTATTATTATGAAGAAAAAGAGGCTTGGAGGACCTTACCACTCTCCAACCACCTGAAAGCTGGTGGTAGCCAGTGGAGGTTGGACTTTCCCCAGGTAATAAACAACAGGGCAGGGATAAATGGCCACAAGTTGTGCTGAGGAGGTTTCGTTTGGATATTAGGAACATTTCTTCATCAAAAGGGCTGCCCAGGGAAGTGGTAGAGTCACCATTTAAAAGATGTCACCTACTTAAAAGATGTGTAGATGTGGCACTTGGGGACACGGTTTGCTGCTGGGACTTGGCAGTGCTGGGTTGGACTGGTGCAGTGAGGTCAGGATGCAACTCTGCTAACAAGGTCTATTATGCCAGTGATGAAACTTACTAAAAGAACTGGGGGTGGAAAAGGCATTTTGGTCCCAGTTCAAAGCACTTCCCATGTTGGTCACGATTCATTTGCAAGCTGCAGTGAAAGAGGCGGTGAGCTGCGTTTCTTGCATGGGAATGTGTAGGAGGGTTTTTACCAGCAGGATAAAAATCTTACCTTTGCTGGCTAATGTTAGAGTGACCTGTGCTCTGAATAGTCCAGGTAAGAGGAGAGTCTTCTAATATGTATTTGTACAGATAAGAGAGATAAATGTACTCGGATATTTGTGTGAAAATGATCTAGCTGGTGAGCATCCAGATTTCAAAGTGCTTTCCTAGGATAACAATGTCATCTAAATGTGAGCATGGTTTGTTTGTTTGTAATGCCTGCCAACAATCTTTCTAGGAACAGGATATAAAACTGCTACTTGGTGACTTGTTCATTCTGTTTTGATCTGTGGTTTAATTACAGCATGTTTAATTGCTCTTTTCATTCAATCAGGAGGCAGAGCAGTTTCATTTTTTTTTCCCTTTCCTGTGTGTCTTTTTTCTTTTTTTTGTAGGCACACAGATAATACTCAGACTCCATAATAAGGTATTTAGATTGTCCTTTCAAACAGGAGCAACTGCTCTTTTTCTCATGAGATCACATGATTCCAGTGTATTATTTTTATGCCAAGCTTGATGCGTGAAGATGAGGCTCCTTATTGCCACCATTTTTTATCAGAGGTTTACTGAAATTTCCTGCTTGGTTTCAAACTATGTGGTTTTGTCTTTCCATTTATTTGTCATGCCAAGTTCATACCAAGGCTGCCATTTTTCTCTGTGATCTATAAACTTCTATAAATAACAAAAGGATCTCATATTTTCCTTATACTGAGTTGAGATGAGAAAAAAGTTAGATAGTTCTTCAAGAATATTATTTATGTTGTCATAAACCACTGCTGGTGCCAAAGGGGAGATACTATTCCCTTTCTTTTACTCAATGTTTGCTTGTTATTTAATAAAACAGACAAGGGACTTCTCTTTGGTTGAAACTAATCTACAAGACAAGATGTTTAGTGCCACAGACTGCTCATGGGACTTCAGACTTTACACAGAAATGAAGGACAATATTAAAGATGCTGGAAATGTGGTCACATGTCTGTTGGGGACTCTTGAGCCTTTCGTAAGGGATGCAGCTGAATGGTTTTAAGCAAATCTGTGCCTAAGGATCTGTCTGTAAATGGAATTAACTGCATGGTTAGTGGTAAATTATCATAGAACGGTTTGGGTTGGAAGGGACCCTGAAGATCATTCCAACCACCCTGCTGTGGGCTGGGACACTTTGCACTAGACCACACTCCTCCAAACCCCATCCAACCCGGCCTTGAACACTTGAAGGATTGGGACAGCCACTGCTTCTCTGTGCAGCCTGTTCCACAGTGGCCATGTACCAACTCTTTCCGGGTGTCTGGGGATATGCTCTTGCCTTTGCTGTGCCCCCAGGACAGCTCCCTGTGGCACTCACAGCTGAGCAGTTTGAGCAGGGTCTCCCATTTGCCATTGCACTCCATGCAGGGTGCCAGTAGCTCATCCCCATCACTACTGAGGTAGCTGCTCTGAGCTACCTTCCCTTAGCAGCAAGGGGGTGGGAGATCATTAATGATCTCCTCAATCTCAGCTGTCCTCTTGCTCAGTGTGGTGCTATTTGACAGTGCAGTCATAGCGTGCAGAGGTAATTGTGGTCAAGGCAGAAGGATGAAAAAGAACATACGGTTAATGGAAATATTTGCCATGTATGTCTTATGAGTCATTTTATTTCCTCCACTTGCCAAAACAAGTTAGCATGGAAAATGGTTTACTAGTGTAACTGGGAAGACCTGTTTGTGTTGTGTGAAGCATGAAAACTGCCAGTGGCCTTTGCATCCCAGAATTTTATTTTTTGTTCCCTTCACACCAGGTCCCCCCAGCACTGAGAGTTCAGTGTTCTCTTCCTGTGTCCTCAAAGGAGGACAGTAGGCATAGGCTTTGCAATCCACATCAGTACCAGCTGCTCTCTGTACATCATGGTTCTGATCCTCCTCTCCATGTCCAGCATTCCAGATCTGCTCTGATACCAAGGGTTTTTTGTTTATAATGATTTTCAAAATAACAGATTCCCCCCTCCTCCCTCTGGACTCAGGACTTTGTCATGTTTTCTGCTTTCATCTGCTGTTTCAGGGTTTTTTAGGTGAGTTGTAAACCTTTTCATTTTGACAGGGAAAAAAATAGGAGTGAAATGGGGATATGGTTACATGAGAAGTTGTCTTTAATCTGTGGTTATATAGGTGTCTGAAAGTTACAGCTTTTCTAGCCAGATAATGGGGTTTTCACATGTTTGTATATTTTTCTCTTCCATTTCAATTAGTCTGATGTTCCCAAATTTATTAAACATGTGACTGATGTATAGGATGTTCCCTGAAATGCTGGAGTAGACAGAATAGTGTTCAAAGGATACTGTGTGAGGCCCAGATGACAGCTTGCCCTCCAGGGAAGTGTAGGGCTTAACAAATGGGATGAACTGCACCAGAAGCCTTATAATTGTATAGAGTGACTCCTTTTTCCTGGCTTATGACTTCCCATGAAAAGTATGTATTTTTGAATATCTAGCAGAATGCACCATGCATAATTATAGCCAATTCTTTGAAATAGTTCTTTTACAAAAGTGCTGTGCAAATGCTATTAGCCCTATGTGCAGTCCTGGTGTTTTCTCCACTGCTTAAGCCTATTCTGAGAAGGTTTAAGAGAACTCCTGTATTACCTTTCCAGAGAGATCAAAGTTTCATAAAAGTTTGAGAATTTAATTCAGATTTAGAGGGGTTTTTTAATATGTTCCGTCACTCTTTTTTGAGCAGAACGTCACACACAATGGCAATTAGACAAGAAGGATGCTGTGTATTGTTCCTTCCCTTATGTGAAATTTCTACAAATGCAGAACATCCTTATACAAGTTCCTGAAATGAGTGATGCAGGTCCCACATGAGTGCAGATGAAATTTTGCAAAGGCGATAGTAGTCTACTATTGTTATTTGCTGAAACCAGCCAGCAACACAACCCAGAATAATTATGTTCATTCCCTTTGGTGTTATGTTCTTTCTCTTACATTTAGGATAGAACAGTGTTCTAAAAATGATCCTTACTGATGTCTCAATTCAATGAACTCTTGTCAGGAATTCTCTCTATAGTCTGAACAAAAGTAAGTTAATTTATTGTTATGCAGATTCATTGCATTTCTGTGAGGATTGAAGTATTAGTTGTGTTTACCTAGTGCAATTTTACTTCCTGCCAGCTAAGTGCCCTGGCAGAGATTTTCCACCACCCTTTAGCCTTCCTAGGCCATCTCCCTTTAGCTGGTGTTTTTGGACAAGTCAGGTGTGCATCCTGTATTATTTACAGTTAATGTGGATTTAATACAGAGTTTTTCTCAGTCCTGTAGCCTTCTGCTCCTGTGGTTGTTGGGGCACATGGTCAGGCTGCCACTTCACACACTCCCTAGAGAGCAAACTAGACAACAGTTTTCTTCTCCAAACCTCCTGCCTCCTTCATTTCACCAGGAGGATGCTGTGGGATTCCTCTCAGTGAAGGGAAGAGGTGAAAAGCCAGCCTAGAAATCCAGTCGTTGGTATTGTGTAATACATGAGAAGCATCTTGGAAGGGTAGTAAGCAGAGAATGGATGTGAAGTGTTTTGTGAAGTTTGTAAAGGTAATCACATTGATACATCATGAAGATGCTAGAAATACAAGAGCTGAAATGCTGAAACTGAGAAAAGTGAGGTTTTTGTAGGTACTAACACAACTCACAGGAAGTGCTGAGCCAAGAGTGTGCATATTACTCCAAATTAAAAAAATTTTCACATTCTCCATTATTTCTAACACTAAGCCTCTAGCAGAGATTTTTGTGGTGACTAGGAATTTGATTATTTGAAACAAATCACTTCTGCTTCTTTAAACTAGGATTCCTATCAGTATGTACCCATAGAAAGAGGTCTGATTAAAAACAAATAAACAAAAAAGGATGCTGAACAATAGCTTTGATTCAGCAAGACTTAGAATACTCTGGCCCAGTTCCATGTCACACAAACACAAGCAGAGGTTTAATTGTATGACTTAACACAGATAGAATTGCTCATGTGTAAAGTGCCTTGTGCTCAATTTTTAGTGCCAGCTGCTTGGCACTTAATGGGGTTAAGACCTTTGATCTTGTTCCTTTTAAAATAGATGTTAGCTCAGAATCATGAAAAGCATCAGTTCTCAGGAAAAGCAAGAAGAGGTACTAGATATCTTCAATATATAATGGAAATACTATATACAAATGGAATGAAAGAGAACAAGCCAGGACTTGTTGCTAATGAATTATCTATACTGAAAAGAGGTCTCTTTGAGGGTACCAGGGTGGTACTTTTTGTATTTATTTGTATTTATGAAGGAGTTTCTGGATGAAATTTCGTTATTTCTGAAACAACACAAGCATTTTCATCAAACTGATTTTTTTAGCAACTCAATATGTTCACCTGGAAATCGAAGCATTTGATTGAAAGACGAAGAAAGGTTGGGTGAATTCAAGGTAGATATTGAAAAGATTCACACAGCTAATGTCTAAATGAGTAAAAGAACGAACATCTCAATGATACTAATTTAGAACAAACATATTTGATGTTGCAGCTGTTTATCTTGTGTCAATAATGCTACTGGACCAGCAGAAAAATCATAATCATAAATTATGAGAATAAAAATTCTTGGGTTTAAAGCTTTCAATGTGTATGCATGGAGTACTGAAAATGCTTTTAGAACATAAAATTGTAAGAGGAGAGAAATAAAAATACTTGAAAAGTTAATTTTTGAAGTTTTTCTCAGCAAATTGTAGATGAGAGCTGATATCACTGAGCATGCGAAATTTCATTAATAATTATCAATTACATATTTTTTTAGACGTTATGCTACTCATTAACTTATAAAATCAATGTTCTGCAAATTTGCCACTTGGTGGTGCCAAATTGATTTATAAATCACAGATGTGAGCTGAGACAAGCTGTTGAAGTTGTTTCTGAGGAGTGTACACTAAGAGATGCATAAATTTGGTTGGAAAACTTTGATTTTGTGACAGCCCTGGTGCAGCTGTACTCCGCAGCACTTCTGGCAACCATTCCTCAAGCCCCATATCTCGTGTACCTCTCTGTCCCTCCAGTACAAGAGAGAGTAAGTGTATAGCAAAGCTACATCTGTGAGAACAGAGTTTCAGGAACATTTCTTCCATTCTGTGTGCCTGGCAAAAAATAGTTTGGATCCAGTGGTATTCCAGGCATGGTGCAGAATATGGCTTTGGGGTTTCTGGAGGCTGCTGCAGGTGTGCTGCTTGCAGTATTGTTTTTGTATATGTTTGGCTGGAGTAGTTCCTGTACAGTTGTGGTTTTAACACTGCCAGAATTTCCCCAGGTTTATCACTGAGTTCTGTATCCTTGAATTGAAGGGTGATGATTATCCTAAATGTAAATCTAAACAAAAAGACTCATGATTAAATTAATCTTCCTCTCAGTTGCAGGGCAGCTCTTCAGCAGGCTTGAAGTTTCTGTTTTATTAAAATGTGTTAATTTGTCACAGTGTTTCAGTGTTATCTGTATTTAGCATTGAAGAATATTTGCACCAGACTTAACGACTTCTTTATTTTTCTTTTTCTCTCTCTCAATACTGCAGTCCCAAAAGAATTGGTGGAGCTTCACTTGAAACTGATGAGAAAGATTGGGAAGTCTGTCACAGCAGACAGATGGGAAAAATACTTGATCAAGGTACAATATGCATGTTGGGTTATTCTGCAATGCTGGAATATGGTTGTGATGAGCAGATGTGTGAGCATGGCCCAGGATGAGCTCCAGGAGCCTTGGGCTGTGCCAGCATCGACACGCGTGCATCAGACCCCAGCTTAACTCGCAGTCTGCCTGGGCTTGTGGAAAAATGTCTCTGAAAATAGGCACCAACTTCTGCATGAGAGAGTGTTCACCCTCATAATTGGCAGGAAAATACTTCCTTGAGTATTAAGACCCTAAATAAAGAAGATTTAGTAGCCTGCAAATGGGTTAAATTGAGCTGAGATTTATACAGTAGCAGTTCATTTGTGTATCACTTGTCCGAATATGATTTAATTACTGTGATTTGGCTGATATTCATGCAAGAACCATACAGAGGTCTTGTAGCATGTGTTAATCATAAAAGAAAGTGTTGCAGTGATTTATATCTGTAGGCTCTGAATGGCACAGCTAAGATATGAAAGTGTAATTATGCGTAAGTAAAAATAGAGCATCCCATTGTTTTACATAATTCTGTCTTGGTATTTTGATTGCAGTTCTGTCTTTGTTGACACTTTACATACAAATAATTTCCAGTTTAAATAACTTACACTGCTTCAAAAAAAAGAAAATATATGGGTAGTCAAAATTAATAGGCTACCATTTCCCCTCTGGGTGCGTTCCATGTGTCTTTTAATCCACAGAATTGTAATCTTGTTATTGTCTGTACAGCCGTGATCACATCTTGCTTAGAAATACAGCATCATGGTAATAGCAACCATACAAATAATGGCACTTGGCAAACACAACTGCAGGTCTCCCCCTTAAATACTGTCTATATGCTCTACAGAGGTATGAATTTGTCTTGAGGTTTGTGTACCCTTTAAGATTATAATGTTTTTAGGGCCAGGAATGTGTTGAGGAATAACCTGCTAAAGGGCTTTTTTTAATTCTGACCTGTTAACCAATTGTAAAGCACTGATGATAATTTTTAAAAATAGTAATATAATAATTTATGTAACTTGTGTGTACTTTGTGTATTACCAAGTACTGTGGTTACTGAATTGTATTAAATTCCTTAATAAACCAAAGAAACATTGCAGCAAACTGAGAAAAGCCAGCTCTAACTCATGAACTTATGTACTCCACTGGAGCCACTTACCAGTAGGGTGATAAGCAGAAAGCAGGGCGATAAAACAAGTTTGAGGGAGTAGTTTGGAAAATCTTCTTCAAAGCAGTTTGGAAATTCTTCTTCAGGGAAGCAGTAAGGAAACCCTCCCTCACACCCCTGTTAAGACCAAGTAAGTGTTAATAAATTTTACTTCATTTAACAGTCTCCAGAGCTAACTTGAAGCTTATTCTGGCCAGTGGTTCAAAGGAACCTTGAAGAACAAAGGAATTTGAATATAACTAATTAGAAAGGTATGCTAATATTGTCCCCATTTTAAAGGAGTGTGATTAATTTAGAAAAGCAAGGAAGAGTATTGGGAAATGCCACAAAAGCCAGGAAAAACTGAAAAGGTGTGGAACCACTGAGAGTATTTTTCCTTGATGCCTGCAGTATTGTTCCACATATTGTTGATGACACTCTGAGAGACAAAGTTGACCTGTTTTTCCTTTGTTTGAAACTACTGATGTGTTGCTTTGATAATTCAGGGCTTGATACATTCTAGATATTCTTATTTAGGCAGAAACTTTAGTGGAGGACTTTTCAGATGTGCTCTTAATATTTATGCATGTATGTATTATTATATTTTGTTTATATACCAACTTATTATAAAATGTACTTCACTTGACTGTTGTGCATATAAAGAGTATCATAAAAATTATCTCTAAGCTGTAGCTGGTATTTTGAGAGATTTTGGGCTAGGAAGTGAACATGGTAGTTGAGAGTTCTTTCTCTTCCCTCTTCTGGTGGTGAACTACCCAAGCTGGACCCACCAGCATGTGCACTAGTTTTTTATGGAAGAAAATGGCTGTAGGTCTCTGTTAGTCTGACTTTCTTCCTCTGTACAAGGAATGTCTTGTGGTCATGTATGGCTAGGAGGAAGTGTCCATCTTAGCTGACTTTGAGAAACATAGTGAGGTTGCACTGCACTGTCTCCTGACGAAGTGTTTTTCTTGAATATTGTCAAACATAACTTACATTTTTATACAGGGAAGATTTTTCTGCACTGGTCCATCTGAAACCTTCAACCCAAAATCAGCACACTCTGAACACATTTCTGATTGTTAGAATTCAGGTGTCTGTAGTCCCACCCAAGGAGACTTCTCTGTCAAGAAGACTGATTTTCATGTTCCTGTTTTCCTTGTTTAAAGTGAACATTTGGAATGTGGTAATAGTGTGAGATGCCATCGTAGCTGCTTTGGTATTATTTAAGAGAGATGTTTCAGCATTTCTTGCAGGGTGGGAAGGTGCTGACCACTCTGAGCATGCAGAAGCCAGCAATTCCTGCAAGCAGCAGCTTTGTGATCAGTGTGAAGCATCCTCTCTGGGAAGGCAGAGAAAGATTTCAACAGAGCCTGGATCAATGAGATCTGTAGTTCAGGGTTGTGACAGTACTTGTCAGGAGAAAGCACAATTATCTGGTTTTAATTGTCAAAATGTAGTCATTTCAGTTTGAACAGATGCTTCATCAGCTCAGATGTCTCGAAGCTTTTGCTTTGACAGTCACACACTTTGTAGCACATGAAGCTTCTCATTATTGCTCTCATACTTAATGAGTAAGTAATGAACAGCAAATGGCATATGCCCAGAGCAAGGGTTTTGATACACAGTTTCTTTCCCAGTGTTCTTCGTGTTTCATGGTTGAAAAGGAGAAAGTGAAGTAGCCTCATTTTGTGAGAGAGCAGCGATTGTCTCCTGCTGTGAGCTTTGGCTTGGCATCAGAGAAGTCCCTGTGTAATATTCCTTAACCTCAGAGCAGGAAAAACTGCTATTCAGCAGGATCCCTTGTGACCAGAGTGCTTTTCACTGTTCTCTGTAGGTCACAGCTTAAAGTCAAAGTATGATTTATGGTGTGGCTGAGCTGACCTAACTGCAGGCTTACCCTTGTGCCACTTGAGAAATGTTGTCAGTACTAGGGGTAGTGGAGGGTTGGTGGTGTGGCTGTGTGGACAGGGGAGGGGTAGCAGCCCCTTTATTTGATTGGAGCCCAGGTGGAGTTTTACATTATAAATCAGTTAATCTGTACTTTCAGTGGACGAAATTTAGGATTATTTTTGCTGCTGGTTCCAGAGAAAGCTGCATTCAGATGTAATTGGCACGTTTCCTAAGTAGCTTGGTAACTATATCTTATGTTTAATAATAATTTGTTGATTGGGAGATTGCTCTGTTTTGATTGAATCCAGCCTTGCAGAATGAAGGGCAGCAGCACCTCATGCTCTGATTTGACAGTTGTGATTCAGCAGTGGCACTTCAAAATAATTCCAGCTGGAGGTATAGCTGTGGTCAGCTTTTGCCTCCTCATGGATATTTCTGCTGAAATAGCCTCACTAACTGGAGATCCCACCATGATCCTCAGTTGATGAGCAGCTTGTCTCTTCATGAGAGTTGTCTTAAGCACATCTGAGTTCTTCAGGAGGAGAGGGATTTTCTGCACCTTTATTATTGGAGCTCATGCTGATTCAATCTATTTCTCCTCTACTGCTGCTTTTTCTGGTGATAGGATTTTTTTTCCCCCGTATTGGTGTGGTTGAATTTATTTGCTTTAAATAAATTGAAATTGGCTATACTTGCAATATTTTAAAATATTTGTCAAACAGCTTGAAACTCAAGCTATTTAGTAAAGAATAATAATTCCACAGTGTGGAGTGAGTTGCAGTTGCGTTTGTTATCTGCCATAGAGTTGAAGGACTTAGGAGGCCCCAAGAGACCCTGGCAACCTGTCTGCTAAGTGCTGCAAGGAGATAGAAGACAAAGTCATGTCTGCTTGAGAGAATTTATATTCTAAATAGACAGAAATAGAAAAATCCAAGATATGTGCACAGCAAAGACAATAATACCTTCCCATTCGAGAGTCATGCTACCTTATTTAGGATGTTTAGAGAATGTGGTGGTGATCAGGACCTGGATGATGTCCTCTTCCATAAAAGTTCAACAGTGCTTGCTAACATGCTTCAATTTTACTTTTCGTTTTTCTCTAAGACTTTCTGACTGCAGTCCTAAAGAGATCATGTACAATTAACTACTGTAGTAAGGTACTACTAATAAAAAAGTTAAAGTTGCTTTTTTCTTCTAACCTTAGAAATCTGCTTATTTCGTTTGTAACAGATATGCCAAGAATTCAACAGCACTTGGGCTTGGGAGATGGAAAAAAAAGGATACCTAGAAATGAGTGTTGAATGCAAACTGGGGATTCTGAAGGTACACATTCATCAGCTAAGGTTCTAAATTACTGCTTCCTCCCTCACTCTAAGGTCTTGTTAATGTAGCTTGACTGAACCATAAGTGCATCTATTAAATATAGAGCTGATCTTGGAACAGACATAATATTATTTGTTCTAGTAGGATGGACCCAAACTGCATGTAACACTTTGTTTGCATGTTTTTCACACTTTCTTTGAAAATAGTCTTGTGTTTACTGCTTTGTCAAGAGCTCTTTGCCTGTGCAATACACACTTTAAAATGTGTTTGTTACCTTGCTGAATTCCAAAGGCAAAATGGGACTTCATCATTTGTGGTCCTGACAAAATTGTCATGGTGGTTCCAAGTTATGTATGGGTTGTATTGTATCATTTGTACTATGTAATAAAAATTGAGAATAAGCTTTCTAAGCTAGCCAGATTAAAAAAAAAAAACAAAAAAAAAACCAACCCAAACCCTTGTATCTCGTTTAAAAATTGATACAAGTTTTTTAAATGGTCTGGAAAAAACTGATGACTATAGCTGACACACAGATCCAAAAGAGAGAGGCCTAAAAACAAGTTCCAAATCACATGGAAATGAAATGAGCTAATTTTCTTCTTTCTGTTTGTATTCTTGGTATCTTACCAGTCTTTCTACTTTTTCAGTATCTCTGTGAGTGTCAGTTTGATGACAATCTAAAGTTTAAGAATATCATTAATGAGGAGGATGCTGACGCCATGCGTCTGCAGCCCATTGGGCGGGACAAGGACGGCCTCATGTACTGGTATCAGCTGGATCAAGAGCATAATGTCAGGATGTACATAGAAGAACAGGATGACCAGGATGGATCCACGTGGAAATGCATTGTTAGGTATTCCTTCTTTTTATTTTGTGGGGGTTTTAACTATTCATGAGTCAGGCTCAGAAATGTATTTCAATAAATCTTTGTTTCTCACACAGTAGGATTCATGGTAGTGGGATTTTCTGCATTGACATCTATGTTCTAGTGAAAAATCATGTACAGAAATACCTCACAGATTTGTTGGTAGCAGCTATCACATAATTTGTTTCCTGCTAGTTCAAGCTACAATGAAAGGGTAGCAAGAGAAGATTGTCTTGAAGGTGGTGGCTCCATATTGCTCAGTGGCCAGCTAAATGCCTTAGAAATTAAAACACACTTGCTTCTTTAACTTAACTTTGTTAGGAAAGCTACAAGTGGACAGATTTGTTCTTGGAGAAATTATATTGCAAATACTCCTGTGGGAAAGAATCCAGAGGAGGCCAAGGAGATGCTCAGAGGGCTGGAGCACTTCTCCTATGAAGACAGGCTGAGAGACTTGGGATTGTCCAGCCAGGAGAAAAAAAGAATCCAGGGAGGACTCAGAGCTCTTTCTAGTACCTAAAGGAACTCAGGAAAAGGGGAGAGGAATTTGTTACAGAGGCATGTAATGACAGGACAAGAGGAATGGCTTCAAACTGACAGAGGGCAGGTTTAGATTTGATACTACAGAGAAATTCTGTGAGAGTGGTGAGGCAGCAGCACAGTCAGAGAGGCAGTGGCTGCCCCATTTCAGGAAGTGTTCAAGTCCAGGTTTGATAGGGCTTTGAGCAACTTGGTCTTGTAGATGTCCCTGCCCATGGCAGAGAAGTTGGAACTTCATGGGTGGTCTTTGAAGGTCCCTTCCAACCCAGACTATCTGCAGGTTATTTACAGTGCCATGACTTCAGTAACCGAGGGAGTCATACAGAAGTGTTTAAACCACTATCAACGGGCCATAAAAGGATAAGCATTACTATCAGTTACAAGGAGGCAGCTGTTGTGGGGGAATAAAGTAAATGTGTCCAAACAAACAGATCAAGAACTGATCAGTGAGTCATCCATCTCTTCCATGCATTATAGACTCCAAATTCATTGCCAAAAGAAGAAGAACCAGGATTCTACTGGGGAGGTTCTAACACTCCACACTGATAATAGAGAACTACAGTAATGTATTAAGAAATGTGAAATGATTTTAAAACCCATGAGATGCCATGGGATTGTTGCAGTCTTTCTTTCTGCAAACCTGGGGAAAACAAATTGCTGAACATGGACTTTGAAAAACAGATGTGAGAGCCTTATTATTCTAGTCCATTAAGAAAGCAATGACTGTTCAATCATGGCTCAAATTCTTTATAAATTAATGGTTTTTTATAGTTGGGTGGGCAGTTTAAATAAGGAGTTACTTTAAATAAGTGTACTGAGGTTCATGCTCATACAGATGTATGCACCATCATTTTTTGACTCCATAACTTGAGTCATGGAGTTTTCTAGACAACTTGGTGTTATTTGTTGCATGTGTTTAGGATAAGCATTTACAAAAAATATCTAAATTAATTTGCTGTTTACTGTTGAAAATTTCACTCAAGTGATATGATTGCTTTTTTGGTGCATGAGCAGAGAGCTGTAACTTGTTCTCTGGTGAGAGAAAAAAAAAAGAAATAGCAAAGAATAATCAGTGATGGTCAACGAGAGGATAATAGGTAACAGAATAATAGTAGCAGCTTGGATTCAGATCCAACAGGAATTGAGTTAAGATGGGTAAGTAGATAAGGTCCTTCCAAAAGCATAATTTTATTTTGGTATGGATAAATTGAAAGGTTTCTGACTGCAAAGGTGCAGCTGCTGGTGGGACAAGCATTTCACTGTGCTTGTGTTTTCACTATATAACTATAAAGTTTTCAATGTAATTAATTTAAGCAGATAATGTTTGTTTATTCTTTATTAATCCCTTTGGGGTAAGTAAGTGGCTTATCAGACAGTGAGTTTTTCTCTTCTAGAAACCGCAATGAGCTTGCTGAGACCCTTGAGCTCTTGAAAGCACAAATTGATCCTGCTCTGTTGAAAAACAACAATACTCAGCAAGAGAATTCATCACGTGAAAGTCCAAGCATAGAAGATGAAGACACCAAAAAGGCTGAAGAGGCAGCTACACAAGGTTTTCTGCCTTCTTTTCTCAAATTTTAAGTGTTTTGCTGTGGCCATGTTAGAATTTTCAGCTTCAAAAAAAGCTGCTGTGTTAGATTGGGACTTTAAATCAAGTAAATATTGAATACTTTGAAATTCTGAATATATTTGGACATTTTCCAGTACATATTTAATCTCAAACATTTATTTATAGGAAGAGAGCTGTGTAAAAAATATTTTTTCAGTAACTTCTTTTTTTGCTCTACATTTTGTATCATATTGTAAATGCTCATTACTGTATATTTTTGTGGGGCATTGAACCACTGCCAAACTTCTTCTGTTTTAGCAACGTTAAAATTTGAAAAAAAAAAATCTCCTTGTGCAATGCCATGATTGAAATCAAAACAGTATTGAGTGTGATGTTTATTCTTGCTTTTGAGTTAGAATCAGTAAAATATAAGTTATTTCCTCAAATGTTTCACAGTTGACACGATATTTCAAGAAGACATGAGCTTACGTTAAAACAATTTAAAATCCTAAAACATTGTAGAAGTGAGGTTGTCCTTATCTGCCTTCACTATATTGTTGTTATTAAAATCACAGAATTATTTAGGTTGGAAAAGGTCTTCAAGATCAAGGCCAAGAACCTTTTTCTTTCCTTATTATCATGTCATTGCATGTATTTAGTAACTTGTCTGACTTGTTGGTTTGTGCTTTGGTTTTGCTAAGTATCAGTCAGCCTAAGTATTTGACTTCTTAAGAATCTGGTCTTCTTTCAGGTCATGAAAAACTAGAAGCTTGTGTCACAAGTAATTTTACCCCAGTCTTTACTGGTCTTATTATTTTGTTAAAATACAGGAAAATATTTTTACAATCAGAAACAAAATTTCAGCGTTCCCATTGTGTTAGTAGGTGTTTCTGCAAATGTGTAGAAGTTAATTTGATACGTGGAATGAGCCAAGGCTTGTCCTGGTTTTGAGTATCAGAGAGAAGGAATTATTATTCCATTCTCCTTCTTTGCAACAAGTAGTTTAGAACAGAAGAAATAAATAAACATTTAGATAAAATTGGAGTTGTTGTGGAAGTACTAAGAGATGATTGTTGAAATGACAGCAAATTGTGACAAAACCCAGCAGAATTGTCTTTCAGTCTAAGGCATTTCCAGTATCTCTGCATGTAAGTACAAACCTGCATTTAGTTCCATGTACTGATTGTGCTTTTGTCTCAGTCAAGCCAACTTAAATCATCTGATTGAGACCTTCAGATATGATTTTGCTTTATGTTGAATTCATGAGCAACTATTTGAAAACATTTTAAATGTCCCTACTGTAGATAGTTTCCCAAATCCTGTGGCACAGTCACCTGGCTCAGCACTTTCATTAGGCAGTGTATTGGTGTAAAAAAGGCACTAGTTGCAGAATCATAGAATAGTTTGAGTTGGAAGGGACCTTTAAAGGCCATGCAATCCAACCTCCCAGCGATGAGCAGAGACTTCTACTGGATCAGTTTGCTCAGAGCCCCATCCAGCCTGACCTTGAACAGTTCCAGGGATGGAGCAGCCACAGCTTCCATGCAACGTGTGCCTCACTACCCTCACAGGGAAGAAATTTTTCCTAATACCTAAACTAAATCTCCCTTCTCTTACTTTAAAGCCCTTCCCCCTTGTCCTGTCACTCCATGCCCTTGTCAAAAGTCTTGTAAGACCTCTTTAAGTACTGGAAGATACTGTAAGGCCTTTCCAGATCCTTGTCCACCTGTCACTCAGCCTGGCTCCATAGCAGAGGTGCTCCAGCCCTCAGAGCATCTTGATGGCCTCACTGCTACAGCTCCCTGTCCCCTGTATGTAATGAATAATGAAATTATTAACATTTGCAGTGATATGAGTGTTGTCAGTGTGTTCACACAACATTGCTTATAGCCTTTCAGTTAGGAAACTGTAGTATTTCCTCCTTGTAGTCCAGGGATTGCACTGAGAGCCCTACTAAGATGTAGAGAAAATGTGCTGGGAGACCTGACACTTGTTGTCTTTGGCCGTTTTCTACGTATCCTTAAATTAGTGCATGCAAATACGTGGTAACCTAACCCAATGTTTGCATGTTTACTTGCCTGACTGATTGACTCTAGCAGCATTAGGGGGGCTTGTGCATTCCCTGAGTCATTTTGTGTATATGTGAAATGTTCTGTGATTAGTTCAGGCAGCTAAACTATAGAACATCTGCTGATTTTTGGTGTGGAGAGGTTTTGGGATTCTGCTGATCTTGATTGAAGTTTGGGAAGCAGCAGTAGGTGATGGGAAGAAATAGCTAAATAAAATTTAGACAGACAGAAATTAAGGAAAAGTGGAAGAATTTGGTCACAGAGAAAATACCTCATTCTCCCTGTTCCAGACAGATACCTTTGCAGAGGCACTTATAGGGGCTCTTATTGGGAATCACTTCTATGAAGGGGGAAAAGACAGCCTTGAGCCTTCAAAATGTGCACCTCTGAAGCACCTTATCACTTCTAAAGCCTTAGAGATGCAACTTTTATGTACTGATACTAAGATTTATATGGATACATGCCTTGTATTTGAAAATACAAGATCTGTGAATTCCTTCTCACTGTTAGTTTCTAAAACACTTAATTTCTTTGATGTAGTTGTTAGCTGTCATGTCCTTTCCCCTGTGTATTTTTAACCAGCTTTTGGCAGCTCTCTTTTTGCAAAAAAAAACTATACTAGCTCAGTTGGAGAGAGGTGAGGTAGAAGGAAAAAAAATCATCTTTTTGTTTGCAGTTGCGGCATGCTTGCAAAAGCATCTTCCAGGTGGCAGGAGCTGCTGTTCTGGTATATACCGTGCTATTGTATTTGCTTTTTCTAATTAGTTCTATTTCTGGCTGACACAAAATGGTTGGTAAAATACAAAACCCTGAAGTATCAAAAGGCTGTGGTAAAAATAAATAACAAGCTGAAGTGACAAAATAGCGGTATGGTTTATTCTAAATGCAGGAACTGTACTTCAAGCCCTAATGATCTAAAACTGAGTTAGCAGAGTAGAATAACCTGATTCTTCAAGCTCTGCAGGTTTCCTGGGATATGCTACTATTCATTGCTTGTTTTAAAAACAGCAGATGAAGTGAGTGTAAAATATTGTCTGCATGTAGGAGATGTAGTCATTGCCTGGAGAACCTGGATGAATTTCACTGTAAGCCATAATGCCGAATGTCTTTTCTCTGAACTGTTGAAATACAATAGTTAAGTATATATTGAAATAATAACATGTACAAACAGGGGACTCATTTCTCTGAGGAATTTCTCTTGGAGGCCATGGAATCTTACACCGTGTTCTGTTTTCTGAAATAATCCAGAGACTCAAGTGAGATTTCATGCCTCTGCTCAGATTTTATGTATCCTCTGATAATACTGAAGAAGAGACTGAGATGTGTGTTGAAACAAGCATAAATCTAGAGTTCTGCTGCTGGCTTCTGAAATTTAGGTTTATCTTGGTGTATGACTAGAATGAACAGTGGTTCTATAGCTAAAAATTGTCAGCCCACTTATTTAATGACAGTTTTAGACAAGCCAGATTTCTACTAATTCAGTAAGACAAGAGTCCTTTGTGCGAGACTTGGGCTTTTGGGTTTTTTAGGTGTGCCTCTGTTTTGATGAAGTTCTTTGTAACGCTGGAGATCCCTTTGTTGTTTCTTGACTGGTTTTCTCTGTTAACAGAAAATCAGTTGAAAATCAAAGAAGAAAAAGAGGAGGTAGAGAAACAGCCAATGGAATCGGAAAGCCTCCCTCCTCCTGTGGTCAAAGAGGACGAAAATACGCCTAAAATTGAGAAAGTGGAAGAAAAAGAAATTATAAAATTACCAGTAATAGTGAAATTAGAGAAACTTTCTGAACACAATGATGAAAAGCAAACTGTCAAGGAAGAAAGTGACTCCTTTAAGGAAAATGTGAAGCCTGTAAAAGTAGAGGTGAAGGAAAACAAAACAGAACCCAAAGACCTAAAAGATGTAAAAAGTTGTATGGACAAAATAGCAGTTCATGAGCCAGAGAGGTTAGAATTTTGTGTTAACGTCAAAACTCCACAAGAAATTGTGGAGAAATCTGTGGAAGAAAGTGAAAAACTTAAAAATGACCAACAGGCAAAAATACCACTTAAAAAGCGAGAGATCAAACTGACAGATGACTATGACAGTCCAATAAAAGGGCCTCTGTGTAAATGTGTTACTCCAACAAAAGATGTCTTGAAGGAAGAAGGGAAACCAGAAGAAGAAGCTTTTAAGAGAGTCCCTACCATTACTGCTCTGTGTCCTGATGGGAAAGTGCTTGTAAATGGAGAGGTTAGCTGTGAAAAAATGACCCCAAGCGTCATACAAAATAATAAGTCAGAGCACTCTGCTAGTGCTATGGAAGACAGCACCTCATTAAAAGAGAAAAATGGAAAAAGCGGGGAAAAAGCATCAGACTCTCTAAATTCTGTTAGTAAAATTATAAAAACATGTGAGATTGAGAAAAATGCAGTAACAGTGCTGAAAGAGATCGGGGCTGTGGTCTCTGAGGTTTCTAATCAGAAAGTGCCTTCAAAGGAGGAATCTAATCCTGTGGAAAAAGAGTCCCTTGACAGCACAACTACTGAGACTGTAGCAGAAGAGTCTTCAAACTCTGAAGACTGTGCCAAAACAACTGAAGAGAAACAAGCCACTGATCTCAAAAATGACAGCCTACCACCACCCAAAGAATGTTCAGAGAAGCTAGAGATGTCCCCAAATGCATCTGCTCCTGCAGAGCTGCCTAAGCTTGCACTGGCTGATGAGGAGACTTTGGAAAGTAAAGATGAGCCTGAGGAGAAAAACAGCTCTCCAAAAGCTGCTGAGATACCTCCTGCATCCTCTTCACCTGTTACAGTAGAGAAGCCTGTTTCAGAAAAGGAGGACTCTGACAGTAAAATGGCTCCACCTGAGGAGAGCAAAGTAGAAGAAAAATCCAGCCCTGAAAAACAAGAGGAAGAGCCAGAAGCTCCCAAAACAGAGCCTGATAGACAAGATGATGCCCATGCATCTAATTTAGAGGACTCCTCAGAGAGTAAAAAGGAATCTCCAGTACCTAAAAGCAAATTTAAATATAAGCTAGTCTCTGAAGAAGAAACTTGTGCAACAGAGAATAAAGAAATTACTTCTGAAAGACAAAAAGAAGGGATTAAATTAACAATCAGGATCTCTAGCCGGAAGAAAAAGACAGAAACACCGCCAGAAGAGGTCAGCATTGGCCGCACGTTAAGGCGGTCACCGAGAATATCCAAGCCTACTCCGAAAGTTGTGGAGACTCGGGACCAGAAGCCTGAGAAGAAGCGACCTGAAGAGGAGGAGGAGAAACCTGCAGCAGCACAAAAGCCAGAACGGAAAGAAGATGCAAAAAAACAAGAGAAGGAGACAAATTCTAAAGTTAACAAGGTAAATACAGCTTTGTTACTTGGGAGTAAAGAAAACCTCCAATCTTATCTATAAGGAGAATATACTCTTACATAGGAATACTGAGAATTGTGTTCCTTGGGTCAGCTTTTGCAAGAACTGCCTTTGCAATCCAGTTAGTGGACTCAACCAATTTAAAAACACCCCGTAGGAGAGTGCTAATATCTGTTGACTTTTTATAAACTTTGACAGTTTATAAAATCTGTCACTTAAATCAACCTAAGTAGACCAAATCGACCTGAGTGAATTCTAAAAAAATATGACATGATCAGATATGAGTCTGTCTAGCTGTGTGGTTGAATAGAAACTTGTAACCCCTCTGGATTTACTTGTTGGTGTTTGGTTGGTGAGAATGATCATAAGCTAAAAAGGAACCAACAAATGGGGAAGGATAAAAATGTTATGGCTTCTGTTTCTAGGTGAAACTGAAGGTATTGTTGTGGTGAATTCATGATATAATTTAGCTTTTCTCACATTTTAATACACATTCTAATGTGGGTACAGGTTTTTTTTTTCATATTAACTTCTGTTTATGCAGAATAAATCTTTAAAAGTACACAAGGTAAATATATCACAGAAAGTTAAACATACATTTGTGTGGTGTACTTCTGAGACTGTGTATTTATAAATAACTCTATGAATTTATCTTCTGTTTTCTCTGGATATGCAGCACAAAACAAAAGAGGAATAATGAGTTTGTATTTTTAAGTACACTCTTCTATATCGACTTGTAAAATCCTATTAATTTTCCACTGCAACATATTTTTGACTGATGTCGTTTTCCCAAAGCATTCACTCATTTAGCATGTTTCTTTCACATACTGCTATGTTGGATAACCTTAATAAAATGAACAAACAGTTGATTTTTTCAGTGAATGGTAATAACTATACTGAAAAATTCAGTCACATGCATGGAGAAATGAAAAACAAATTTTTGATTTAAAGATTTTGATTTAAAAATATATGTGAAAGTAAGAGTGATTGTAAATCATAAAGTCATTAGAATTCTGAAGTACTGTTGCTGCAGGTGTTTTAACTGTTTTAACTTGATCTCTGTTTGTGAAAGATCAAGAGATCTAAGGATGTTTTCTGTTCTAGAGAGATTTAAAGTAATTGTGATAGAGGAAATTTGAGACTGCAAAGTTTCTGTCATTTAAACAGGAGTAAGAATACCAGGATCTTTAAAAGCTTACTTTATATCCTGGGATTCCTTTTCTTTTTAAATATGGGTCCTATAAAGATCTGATTTGAAATTGTGATGCTGTACAATGAATCCATAGCCTAAACTTAGACTATCGTGGATTTGAAGTACCTTTGCTGCTTAGGGAACAGTAAAATCTCTAAACAGGTAGAAACTGATGTGAAGGACCTGAAATAAAATTGTATCAATATGACAAATGCTGCTTTGGTACAAGTCCATCCTGCAGGAGAAATAGAATATTTTGTGCATTTTAATTTATTTAGCTTATTTGGGTCTGTGAATCATTTAGTCAAAATTTAAAAAAATATTTTGAGTTGGAGAGGCTGGAAAAATTATTTTCCATTTTCAGTGTCTGTGGGGAGGGGATAATAAATTGTGAGAGAATGATGGGTGTGAGAAACAAGTCAATCAATGGGAGTAAAAGTTTTTTCTGTTTGACATGCTGCTTTAAATCTAAAATATCATGGTTGTGCAAAGTAGTTTAAATAATTCAGAATAGGCTTCTGAATTTTAATTGAAACCTGGTTTTCATTCAAAATACGGTAATATATATATTCAAAATATTTTCATATATGGTAATGACATAGGTAGATGATTAGCAAAAAAGAAGCACCAACTGAATCATCTTTCATTTAAGCAAAATAATGAAAATGTATAAATGCAAAAGAAGTCCTAGATAGAAGTTACGCACTTAAAAGGTGCAGTGATCTTATTTCAGAAGTGAACACATTTTCTAAAGTAAAATAAAATGCATAAACACTTTGAGGGGCAGGTAGGAGAAAAAAATTCTCTATGGATTGAAGCAAGTTATCGGGAAAAAGAAAGTTTTAAGTGTGGAATTTACCATGTTCACTATGAAATTGGCCTTGTCAAAATAGAAGAAAAGAGGCTGACTGGGAAAATTTGTCTTCCTACTTTTAAATTTTATTTGAAAATTTCTTTCTGCACATAGATGCAACTTTTTTCCCTTTATCTCGTTGCATTTTAAGGGTCTTGGAAAGATAATATATTCATTGAAATTCTCTGGTGTAAATTTACTGCAGCTTCATTTCAGATTCATTTCAGTTCTGACTGAAATGAATCGCTTCACTCTGCAGATAAATATTTTTTTAAGACCTAGGAAGAAACTCTGTGGGCTTCCTTTGTGTTTTTTCTTTGAAATGGTGTCTCATAGAGAAGCAAAGTTCGGTGGACGGGTACGCGGACACGTGGCAGGTGGAAATACTCAAGTAATGAAGAGACAGAGGACTCTGAGAGTGAAAAACACTCTGAGGAGGAGGAAGAAGAGGAGGAAGAGGAGGAAGAAGAAGCTCCACCTGCTGATGACGATGAGCCCTGCAAGAAGTGTGGCCTTCCCAATCATCCTGAGCTGGTAGGTTTTTGGGGAAAGCTTCTGTGGGTTGCTCTGTCAGATTTGGTGGGTTGGCTTTGATGGTGTCTGAAGGCACATCATCCTTCAGGGTGGCCATATGTGGGAGAGTATCTTCCAGGTTTTAGGTGGTAAACTCAGGAGTAGATGAGTTACCTTTAATAAGGAGGGAAGGAAGTTATTTTTCCTGTTTGCCAAAATAAAAATAGCATCTTTAACAAGGTGTAACACACTTTAGCCCATTGAGGATCAGTCTGAGTGAGGGTTTGAGGTTGTGCCTGCAGTTGCAATACAGAGGAAGCAACATTAAAAAGAAGTTTGGCAGTGTGATGTCTACTTTCCAAGGCATCAATGACATAGCCACATAGTCATCCTCATTGGATGTAGCTACATCTCACCCTGAGGACTGAGTACAGTGAAATCCCAGACAGCACAACAAGCTTTTGCTGTTTCTCATGGTTGTCATTTATTTGTGGTAGATACCACTATGAATTCCTTTGTTTATCTGGGAAATCATCATGTGCAGTCCTGATATGAATCCAAAAAATAAGCCCACTCTTAGATGTTTGACAGATATCCTGGCATGTTAGAGATAAATATTTCAGTAGATATACACACAGCTTATGCCGGCTTTGTTCTCAAGTTTTATGGAAAGGAATGTCTCAAATTTTGCCCAATTAAGTATGACCTTTTAGTAGTTGCCTAGTTGTGGATGCCCTGCAAGCCTGCAAGACTTTGTCCCTGCTGCCCTGATCATAAAATTATCTTGACTGAGAAAAAGGCCAGATTTCCTGCTTAAGAGAGCAGAGGGAAAACAAGTAATACCATATCTTGTTCAGATGGAGTTTTCCACAGTCTAGGATCTGGAAAGCATTACCAGATTCTATACCAAGGTCACATAGTCTACATAGTCCAGTAGTACTCAATACTGAGAAGACAGAGTAACAGGAAATCCGGGGTTAGCACAGGAAACTGTGATAAATAAACTTCACTATAAAAACCACCCTTGGCCCTGGAAGTATGGTATAGGATAAGTGGTACAGGGCTTTTTTTTGTTTTGTTTTTGGCACAGTCCAAACACTTCTGCATTGGCTGGGGCAATAGTTCTGGAGCTTGTTACATGTGAGTGCCCAAAGATACTCATGGCACGTTTTGTTTGCACAGATTTTGTTGTGTGACTCTTGTGACAGTGGCTACCACACGGCCTGCCTTCGCCCGCCGCTGATGATCATCCCTGACGGAGAGTGGTTCTGCCCGCCTTGCCAGCATGTACGGTTCCTGTGTGACCCCACTCCTCTGCACAGCTTTCCTTGTGGTTGTGGAGATTGGCTGGGACTTGTTAAAGTCCTTTCTTAGAATCTTTTTTGTCTGTTAACAAATAGACTGGGATGAATGGTAGGACTGCTGATCTTCCCTCCTGCCCATTAGTAAAACTGATTTTGTGATGTGGTTTTCTCTTTCTTTGTTCTGCTAGTGATGAGTGACTGTTTGTTGCTGATTTCTAGATGAGAGTCTCCAATCACACTGATTATCTCCCATCTCTGATTAAATTACAAGACTAGTGTAGTATTAAAGATGTAATGTCTTAATTTTTCCCAAAAGAAACATTTAGGTTATCATCCAGGAGGCAGAAGCAGTAGGCAACAAGGGATGGATCAGTGGCCAAAGCAAGCAGCTGTTTCTGAAGTGCTATTCCTTCTTCAGAGACATTTGCTCAGAAGCTGGCTATAGAAAGTTGCTGTTACTGGTGAATCTCAGGGTATTGTTTGTCTCTGCTGGGAAAGCCGGGGTTGTTCTAGTCAAGTAATAGACAAATATGAACCCTTATTCCAAGGTTACAAGCAGGGTTGGTACTTGGGAGGATAAGCAGAAAGTGTGTGATGCTGTTCTTGTTAAATAAAAGGGAAACCATTTGTACACATTTTCAGAATAATCTGCCGGATCCCAACCCCTTTCTTGGTTTTAGAGAAATTCCATGCCAAAAGGGCTGTTGCCTGACAGTAAGCTAGTGACATTGGGCATGATGTGAGATGACTCTATTTGGTCTTAATTTTTAGTTGTCTTCTGAGAAGAGTTTTTAAGTAGTGATGATGTTGAATATGTAAGAACATTTTCTTTACAGTTGTCGTTATAGCATATCCTTGTTTCTGTTGCTGTTAAAGTACTCTTCAGCATGAAAAAAGATGTTTAAAAGGGTGAAGAGCATCCTTGGAAATAGTATAATGAGGGCTATATTATCATGGGGAGGGGCACAATTTGTCCATTAAAAGTCATTTTTGCATACAGCTCCTTGAGTATTTGGTAAGAAAATGATCCTAAAGTGTATCTCTACTTTTTTGCTGCANTGAGTATTTGGTAAGAAAATGATCTCTACTTTTTGCTGCTGTGTCCACTGAACTCATCTAGTTCCAGCCTTCTTTGCCATGGGTAGGGATACCTTCCACTAGACCAGGTTGCTCAAAGTTTCATCCAACCTTGACTTGATGCTGGAGCCCATGTTTTAAAAAGACAGGCTTTATTGTAAAGCCTTGTTCATTGAAGAGGAGCCTCCAGTGTAGCAAGGTTTCTTCCAGATACAGACTGAGTGAATGAAGAGTGACTGTCAGTTCAATGTGAAAATAACTGGTTATGAAATAAACTAATACTGTGTTTCCTTCCTTTAGAAATTACTCTGTGAGAAGTTAGAGGAACAATTACAAGATCTGGATGTTGTCTTAAAAAAGAAGGAGCGTGCAGAGCGCAGGTACTGTTGTTTGGATGCACTCACAGCAGTGCTGGGCAGGGGATAGTAATAACTGGACAAGCATTAAAATAACTGGAGACTGGGGAGAAGAGCTGTGATGAGACTGGGAATTGGTAGGACTAATTTTGTCTTTTCACCAATTATTGCTGGCTCAGTGCTGGGACAGCTTGCAAGAATAGAGGAAAAGTACAATAACTGGAAAAGAAGCAAATACATTTGTACTAAACTTTGAATGCAATTTGACTTTCTTATACCAATAGTTAAAGGTTTCCAGCACTGTTTCAGCTGACTGTCAGTCATGTGTAGAGTTCTTACTGTAAGCAAGTTTAAGTCTGCTCCAAAAGTCATCCAGATTATTGTGGGATTTGAGAGTTGTTGCTTTAGATTCTGTTAAACTCTGCCTAATGTATAAAATTATGCAGCAGTTGCTGTAGGGGCAGTGGGTCAGTCAAGTTTCACAGAATCACAGAATATTCTGATTTGGAAGGGACCCACAAGGATCACAGAGTTCAACTCTTCAGTGAATGGCCCATGCAGGGATTGAACCCACAACCTGGGCATTATTATCACCCTCCTCTGACCAACTGTCCACCCCTGCCATTACCAAAGGCTAAATGCAAACATATTTACTGCATTTAGGAATAACAGCCTTACCTGTTGGAACATTCTGTTGGCAGTTTTCAGACCTGGAAATGTGGGACATGAAACACAGTCTGCATAATTTATACCTTTTAGGACATATATTGAGTACTTTGCAGAATTTAATAACATCTGTATGCATTATTAAACAAAACTTCACATGAATTTTATCTTAAAAGGCAAATTTCACCAGACAGTGAGACCCTTTTAAAGAAACTAATTGTGCAGGCTTGTATTTGTGGCAGGGACTGTAATATTACACGAGATGTAGTGAGTCAGTGCTGGGAAGATGGGAGCACAATCTGTCTGCTTTCAGCTTTCTTCAAATGCGTTTGTTATTGCTGTTGCAAGAGCAACAATGATAGTGACAGATCAAGTACCAGCTGCTCCTGATGTCACTACTTCTGCTCAAACTGTATCTAGATCATACTGTGGTGAAATTATCCATTGCCAATTCTGCTGAATTTGTAGCTGTGGGAATGAAACTATCATGTATTTTTATGAGTGAACTCAGCAAACACACAGCCTCCATCTGTGCAGGAGTATGGGACACACAGGAACTCTGCTGCTTTGCTTTATGGTGGGAGTGCTCATTACTAGTGAACAGTATTTTTGGACCTACTTTGGTACATATTCAGCTGACAAACATTGCATGGAATGCAAGCTTTTGCCAGTCTATCTTGCATTCTTGAAACCACCAGTGCTGCATAAAAACACAATCTTCTGAGAGCAACAGGAGAGAATACAGTTGATATAATAGCAGTTTTCAGTGCCTGAAACAGATGTTTAATAACTGTTTTGCAATTTGATCCTCATACCAAATGAACCTAATGCTTTGTATTGTATGCCATAAAATTGAGTTTTTTATATAGTTAGTTTCCAAGCTTAAGTTACAATAGACTTCACAATGCAATAGTTGAGTATTGAAGTCTTCCAACTTAATGCTGTATTGTAACAAATAATAGGGTAAACAGGCTGAGGAATCATAATACCAGAGGAAATTATAGTTGTTATTAGAGCTCAGTGTATAAGTTATAGCAGGTTGGTTGTTGGGGTGCAGCTACACTTGAATGCAGTGTTTCTGAAAACTCAGTATGTGCTTGGTGTGTCTTTTTAGGAAAGACAAGAAATCCAACTCTGTCATTATGGATCTGTCTACCTAATAGATTCTTTGAACCACTGTTGCTATTGTGCTCTTTGAAGTAGTGATATTGTTGTGCTCTTTGCAGCTCTCAGGAATCTGTCTGAGGCTGATTCATCTGCTCAGCTGTGTGCTTGCACATCCCCAAACTGTTATGTCACTCATATGCTCATGTGATGCAGAATGTCTGATTTTTTAAATGAAACTTTGAGGTTTCCCATTGNCCCCCCCCGCATTTTCTGTTCATGAATTCAAGGTGCTACCACAACAACCTGGCTCAATTTCAGGTTTTTCATATACATACAAACTTCTATAATCATGTCTTTCCACCAGCTGCAGGGAGTGGACATTAAAGCCTTTTGGGATCTCCCTTTTAATCCATGTTAGATACTCTGAGACTCGTTGTTGGAAAATCCCTCTAGGAAGTACTTGTTGAATTCTCCCAGGCCAAACCAGGTGGAGTACTTGCTTTCATACACACTCTCATGACTTCCCTTCAGCAGCTTTTGCAGCCATGTAATTGAGATCAAATGTTTTCTTGAATTTGCCTAGGAAGATGTTATAACCAGACAGTGCTTATCTGCTGCTGTCCTTGGAGATGTCTTGGTTCAGATGTTTAAATTCTTGGCTAAAATTTTGAGCTCCTGTCTGCCACACAAGGAAAAAGGAATTCATTCGATATCATTTTATATTTAATGTCAAGACCTTGACCTCAGCAGGATTGTCTTGTTCTATTTGCTGATTTCTTAACCAGACAGGGAGAAGAGCAGTAGAACTGGAAAACCTTGCTGATCGTGTTTAAAAACAGATGATTTTTTTCATCTCCTAATGTCTCTTAATGTTTTGCATTACAAGAAATGAGAAGTTGAATAAACCATCAAAGACACTTGCTGAATACGAAAATGTTTGCACTTCTAGTTCCTTTCTCATTTCAGTAATTGTATTCCTTGCCTTAAAATGTTATTTTAATTAATTTTCAAGAGCATAGTGATTTTGCATAACATCCTTCCTCCTCATCCGACCAATCTAATAGTGTCCATCTGGTTGAGGATTTCTTTTCATCTGTCACTTAGGAATATTTACATTAGGATACAAAACCAATTCCATATATAGACAGCCAGTCATTTCAGTAGGCATAATGATACCAAGTTGTTGAAGTCCATGGTCTTTTTACCTGTAAAACAACCTAAAATCTATTTTTACTCTTTGTAAGTATTACTTTAGGAACTGTGCTTGTTCATTTTATTTAAGAATATTATGCTAGAAAGTGCAGAAGTCTACTCAGAAGCCTTTCAAAATTTACTTAGATTCTTTAGAACTTAATGAAAGTATTGTAAACAAAATTTTTACACATAGATACTTCTATTTGCAAAACATAACACAATGAAGTAAACATATCTAAAATTAATATATGTCTTTTTTGCATTTTTGCAGTTATGTGCATGATGTTGCAACTCAAGTGTAGTGTAACAGGCTCATGCAAGCACTCCCTGTAACTTCAATAGTCTGACTATGATTGATTGAGACACTTCAGCTAAAAAATCCGGAGTCCTTCCAGACCAGCAAATGCCACCAACTTTCATTGTGCTCTTAATTTCTTTAAATTATCCCTTGTTTTCCTAGAAAAGGGCTAGTAGGGGCTTATGCTGATGGGAGTTTGGTTTCCCACCCTAGTTAGCATTAGTACCTGACTGTTCTTCCTCAGAGACTGCTTTTTTGAAAGCTCAGTTCAGCACCCTGAAGATCAGCATGTAGTGCTGTTGGTGAAATGTAGGAAATCCATCTCTAGTTGAGACTGACAGATACAACAGGACTTAGGGAATATCTGTGTCCTTCAAGAGCCAGAGTTGTCCCTGAGGCATTCATATGATGCAGAATGTCTGTGTTGAGGAAAGCTAAGCCTAAACTGAATTTTGCTTCTGTAGGTTTAATCATGTCATACACTGTGGACAAGGAGGACAGCCTGCTTCTCCTTACAAGAGTTTGTCCTGTATTTGAGTACTTCTCTCTCATCTTTGGTCAAGTGTTCTCTACATTGATCCATTCTATTATTTCAGCCCTTCTCTACAGGGCATGTCTGCTGCCCTCCAGTAACTCCCGCTGGCTAGCTCTGAACTCTTCAGCTGGATCACATGATTCTTGGAGTGTGTGTGGTGCCCAGAGGGCTCTAAATGTTCTGGCCAGGTGTGAAGAGGACTGTCTGCTGTGGCAGGTGTCCTTCAGGTGTCCTGTCAGCTGTTGTCCTATTTACACATCCATCTGTCATCATAGTTCTTTGTGCAGCAGTTTGACTGTGCTGATCTTTGCTCAGGCTGTTCTCTGGCAGAGAATTGCTCTGTAGGTAGTTATCTGTCCCCTGGTGTTTCTATGTGGGAACACAGGATTTGCCTTTGGCTATTCTGGAGGTTCAGAGACTTGGGCAGGGGTCTCAGAGACTTTGGAACACAGACCAAAACACCTGTGGTTTTGATTTTAGCCCGTGGGAAAGATTGCTAACCTTAAAAGAAGAATTCCAAGTCACAGGAGTTTGAATAGAGCATTAGTGAGTTTGTCACAGGGTGTAAAAGTAGTTTTTGTGGTTGGTACAGGGGAGTGAAAGAATTCTAAGATGGAAGAACCTCGTAGTTTTTAAGTTTCTTCCTTCTTCTTCTTCCATCTCCATCTTCTTGGTGACGAGGACATGAATGATTAGTTTAAAGTAAAATGTGTCTGTCTGATGTGAAAAATAGGTATTGAGAATAATTAGTAAATAATGTGTACGTAGCTTATAGTATAAAAGATAAGCACCACCTCTGAGGGTGAGAAAAGGCCTTCAACTGTCTTGCTAAAAGGAGCTCGGCAGGGCACAGAAAGAATGTTTTAAATAAGGAAAAATAAACAACCTCGAACAGGAGACCTGAGGAGTTTCTGCTTCTTTCGCCCGTCTCTCGCTGAGGTAAAAGACTGTACATTGTGGGAATTTCTGCAATATAGCAGAAACAGAGACAATTTCCCACATTTCTAGAGCTGGTTCTTCCTGCTTGGGTCTTATACCTGGTATTTATCCATTTTGAATTGCATCCTGTCTTTACATATTTTTTCCAGTTTAGTGTGATTTTGAATTCCCATTTTATCTTTCTTCACTTTCAGAATTGGTGGTAGTTACAAGTCTGACAACATAATCTTCATCACAGCATTAATATTTTTCAGTTGGTTTTTACTTGCTTTTTATACCCCAAATTCAATAATATCTGTGGTGCCTGCCCACAATCTTCAAGTACTGTTGATTGTCAGAACTCTTTGGAAATCTCTTACATTATACATGCAGGAAAATGTAATTGCATGAGAATTAGCACATAATCCCAACTTCAATAACTTTTCACTTGGAACATCCTCTTGGGATGTTTCTGCCTAGTGATATAGTAAGAGCTTCAAATGGTTCTAATTACAGCATTCTTTTAGATATCTGCAGACTTTCAGCTCATTTTCATTTTCTTTCTCTCCTCAAGAAAAGAGCGATTGGTGTACGTGGGTATCAGTATCGAGAACATCATTCCACCTCAGGTAAGTTAGTGTGTCTATGTAGTATTGTTTTATTTTCCAAACTTCTCCGTGAAGAAGTCTCTCCGTGCTGTGTCAGAGGTGCTTATAGCATCTTGGAAAGAAAAATCAATCTGTATGCAGATCAGAAATGATTCTAGACTCTTCATTTTAGACTGAATGCAGCAGAGAAACCGAGGGAGCTTTATGGTGTTTATTAGAGCCACCTGATGCTACACAGAGTCCTCTTCTCGTGAGAGATTGCAGGACTACCTCCCTGCCCATAACAATTGGGTTTTGAGTTGAGTGCTCAATATTCAGTAGTTTATAAAGGTGGGAATCAGTTATTTAACTCTGGTGTTTGCTGTGCAGTTATCTAGGTCCGAGCTAATTGTTATGGCTTTCCTTTGGAACTGATGGAAACAAATGTTTCTGGCTTATGATTCAGAGAGAATATGTAGGATGTCTAGACAGCACAGCATTTGCCTTCAAGGAGTGGATGTTAAGGTCATGTAAATAAAAACTGTAAACATTTAGTGTCGCATTAACAGATGCTTTTGTATGGTGTCCCTTGATAAAAGAGGAAAAATGCTTTGATTCACATGAAGAACAGCCTCTTCTCACTTAAATACACTTTAAAGCAAGTCTCTTGAAGTCTTAGCCAAATGCTTTCATCTGGAATTATATAATCTGTTCTTTGCAGTTTAAAATGAAACTTTTGTTTGTTTTAAACATAGACTTTCCACTCTGCCTGGCTGTAACAAGGCCAGCTTTTTCTCCCTGTTGCTGAATAACAGAAAAACAAGAACAGATTTTACAAACTTGCAAAAGTCTGTGGCTGAGAGCAGATATTTGAAAAGCAAAGCCTGGGGGCAGATTATTTTGCTTTTAAATTAATAACTTGCAAAAAATATAATAAAACTAACCTACATGAAAATTTATTGAAACCGCACTGTGTAAAGGTATCCCTGTGCTCAGTATGTAGAGGTGATGGCCACGGTTTGTTCAGCTGCCACTTCTACTAGTCTTAGGAGCATCACCCAAGGCACGAGCTCAGCATTGTAGCATGAACACAATGATCCAACAGCCTGAACCCTTAAACTCCGTGTTTGCAAAGTTATTTAGTCTGTAAGGGCAAAATGTGCAAATTCACCAGAACTGCTCTAATAGGTCACTATATCATAAGTTAAAGTGTGCTGTGTTGGGTATATGAGCTTTCTAGACAGAATGAATAATCTGTATTACGAGTTCAATCATAATGAGTGTGAAGGGAGGGAGGAGATAAAGCCTTTTGATGCTTCTGTCTTACCTGAACAGGAGCCGGAAATACCTGAAGGTCAGGAAGAAAAGAAGAAAGATTCCAAAAAGCCCAAATCGAAACTTGAAAGGAGATCTACCAGAACCCGAAAGTGCATAAGCTACAGGTCAGCAGCTTGTTAAAATAGCTTGTACAGCAAAAGTCATACTGTTGTTTCCTTTCTGAATTATCCCACTGCTTCTCATGTAAACTCTTACATTTAGCAGAAGTGTCTTTGTTCTTTCCTCTGGAATACTGGTGATGCTCGATGGTTGTGAGAGCATGAGGTGGTGTAGTGAAGGGGTGATGCATTAAAAAAATGAAAATGTATCTGATGTTTTGTTCAGGAATACTGGAGAAGATTTTGGTACTACTGCAGTTTCTGGAGTGAGTTAAAGCAGGTGAATTAAACCTCTCCTTTCTCTTGCAAGGGAGACTTCTGCTTGTGTCTATGGGCCTTCAATTCCTTGCTGTTTCCTTCCTACTCACCCTAGACCTTCCTTACATGAGAGGGGCATGAAACTTAAAATGTAATTATCACACAGTACATATGAAAATGCAACTCTTTAGAGAAATCTGTAACTCTTTGGAGAAATTGTGACAAAAATGCAATTAGTAAATGAAAGTGCCAAGATACTTGGACTCTGCATTCTGAAAGCAGAATAGGTCACTAAGGATTTCAAAATTCAGCATGATCTTAATAACAACTTTTTTTCTCAGTGTATTACCAAGTTGTTTTTATAAACTGCTTTCTAAATAATACCTTGTGACACTCTGTGTTGTCTTCAGTCCACCAGGCAAGTAGAATGCCCTTGGGATTAGAAAAGAATGTGGTTGCCTGAGAGATTGTGGGGATTTGTCCCAGATGCATTAGGAATGTTAAGAAAAACCTTTATCTTTCCAATAGATGCTCTATGTAGAACTTTATCATCAAAAGTTTTAATATTTCAATACTAGAATAGCAAACTTTTCAACAATAACCATAATTGGATTTACAGTCAGCCTGGTTTTGCTGCTGAGGAGAGGCATGGCATTTGTACAGTCAGTCTGACTTTGCTTAGCTGTTGGATTTGGTAACTTTTTGAATGAACAGCAGAAGTCATACTCATGAAAATGCCATTGCTGCTTTGGGAAATTAGGCATTCCTGTAAGGAATGTTATGCTACAGGAAAGACTACATAGATCTGCTATTATGTTAATGCCAAATCAGGCAGCATCTGACCAGAAGGAAAAAAAAAACCCCTTATCTGTAGAGTGTGTGTGGCACAGCTTCAGCCAGGAAGGACCCAGGTTGTGCAATGACAGTAAATTTTTATTGAATGTAATGTTTCAGAAAAATCAGCCTTCTGATAAAAAGTGATAATCTTTCTTACAGACTACATCATACACAAGTTTGAGCTGGTAAAAATACTACATGCTTCAGTGTGTCACATTTATACGTCTGCTGTGAAGTTCCACGGGTGTCACTAAGAGTTGTGACAGCAGGGGAAAACAAATGCTAAAAGTGTTACTCCAGTAGGAAACAGATCTGTATTGTGGAGCATCCTGGTTCTCTAAAGGATCTGTAATCCCTTTGTATCATCTGTCTGTTGAGTCCTCTCGTGAGCAAGTTGGCAAAAACCTACTTTGTGAATAAAGCAGCAGCAGAAGAAATTATGTTCAATTACACCTAATGGACAAGCAACTGTCAGCTTGTGGCTAAGCTCAGGTTATTTGTTAGCAGTAGTTTGAAAGCATTAAGTGATTTCTCACATTTTAAAGAGGAGTTTTTTTAGCTGTGTGGAGGGAAAAGAGTGGGTAATGTGGAACTAATCTTACTGATGGAATAATTTCAGTTATTTCCTTACTGGGTAAAGCTGCCTTGAGAGTGGCATGCAGTTGTTCCTAAGGAATATAAATGTATCAGAAGTCTATCACTTTATTTTTAAAGGAGAAAGTGTTTTATGCTTACTGTTGGAATACAGAGTAAAGTATTAGATTTATTTTTTTCTTATCCTGCTGGAGATTCTTATGGATGACTGAGGTAAATATAACTGTAATCGTTCTTTCATGACTGAGAAGTGGAGTCTTTAATTAATGTATTGTCCAGTTGTTAGTTGTCTGTATCTGAAAAAAACCCCAAAAATTAACTTTTTAAAAAAATGAGAGGAAAATTTTGCATGCAACTAAAAAAATATTTTCTATATAGTTAATAGAATTTGTACTTTTGCATGTTGGAGCTCAAGGCATTTATTTTTTCGAACGTCCTTTTTTTAGCATCATTTTTTATGGAATTTCAATTCATAACTGAAGAAACAAACTGAATTCATCTGTGTTGAAAGGATTGGATCTTTTTTCTTCAGTTTGCTGTTCTCTTTAAATGAATTACTCAGGGTGCAGAGATTTATGCAGTTTTATAAAAGCTGTTGCAGGACAAGCACACTCAAAGACTTTGCTTTTGTCTGTCCCTTTCAGTTATGTAACATTGCATTACAACTTATGTAGATTTACAAGGAACTTTGTACTTTATGTTTTATTTTATCTGTTCAGCTTAGAATGTTGCAGATCCATAAAGCATCATGAGCTTTAAGAGTAGAAAGCAGCTCTGTGAAATCAATTCTGAAGGAAAATGTGGACAGAATAAAGAATTTCACATTGAGTTTAATAGATGATTATCAGGCTGTTTTGAAGGTTGGTAGAGCTAATGTCATCTGATAAAAGTTGTTGAAAAAAATGATGAATACTTTGTGTGAAAATGCTATTGAAACTATTTTAAAGAAATTTCAGATGATGTATTGTTAAACTAAGAGGCCTGTTGTGTAAAATGGAAGGGGATTTCTGTTCATGTAACCCAACAGGAAAACAGGCAATGGTAAATAATCTGCAAGCAAGTATAAGTAAGGAACACAACTTTGATAATTAAAGAGCCATTTAAAAAAATTCTGGCCCATTATTTTAGTTAATTATGTGTTCTGTGTAGTGTAATTTCTTCAGATTTTGAGGTATGTTTTTGTAATAATTTAATTAAGGTTCACTTCAAAGTGGTAAATGAAATCTATTCTTTTTAGGTTTGATGAATTTGATGAGGCAATTGATGAGGCAATTGAAGATGATATCAAGGAGGCTGATGGAGGAGGTATGTTTCTGTTGTTACTTGTTTTGCATTACAATGGTCATAAGAAGAGAGCAAATTAATTTTGATGTGAGAAACAACAAATATAATTATCTCCCTTTAAACCCTGTAGTTGGCCTGGGATTTTTTTTACTGCTGTATTTTTATGTGAACTTAATTAATTAATAATTAATTAATTTCCCTTAGGAATGGCCATCCCATGCTGCCAAAAGATGTCAGAAAATTAGTAAAACTTGATAGTTAAATACAGCCTGCACGGGTTTTTATATATGTAATGAGTAACTTTTGGATTTGAGATTGGAATGGGAGCAGTGCTATTGACATTTGTCCCCTGTAAAATGAGAGCTCACAACTTGGTCTGCAGTTGGACCCCCTAAAGACTGGGTGTACCAAATTGTCTTAATATTAATCCAGCTCTGTTAGCACTTCTCAACTGAACACAAATCAAGTGAAATTCTGTTTTGTTGCCTGTTAAGGCAACATGGGACCAAAACAGACATCTTCAGCACTGAGGGATGAAGGTGGATTTGTGCTTTTGCATCACCTTAAGTTGCCTGAAGAAAACAGCTGTGAAACATTGTCCCTCAGTTGTTTGGCCTGTGGCATTTCCAGACACCCACCAGTTTCAGAAGCTCATGGATATACGCACACAGTCTGTAAATCATGTGTCTGTGGGTGTGTAACACAAGGTCCATTACAGTAAACATAACCAAGTCTCAACACTAAAGCATCTTTTCAAAAACTCTGCTTCTTCCCCAAACCACAACACAAACCCCTCATCTCCCATCAAGGATATTCAGCATGAAAAAATGTATTTTCTGGTAATTGCCCTCTCAAAAGGCACTGGCGTGGTAATAATGTGGATTGGGGTTGAGCATCAGAATGCAGACAATTAACCATGACCTCTGCATGGACCTTAATATTTCCAAGTGACCACAGCTGGGCTGTGTGTGTCAGGAGCAAGACTCTGCACAGTCTTGCTTGACAAGAAAATATTCTCCTTGACAGAAAATAAACTGGAGGTAGGCACATACAAGAAAGATCTGTAGAAAGTTAAACAAGAAAATAAACTTGCTATTGTTTCCCCTTTCTGTCACTGAATTCAGGCATTGGCAGAGGCAAAGACATGTCAAATATCACAGGTCACCGTGGAAAAGACATTTCCACAATCCTAGAGGAAGAAAGGAAGGAAAACAAGCGACCACAAAGGGCTGCTGCAGCACGACGCAAGAAACGACGGCGACTGAATGACTTGGATAGTGACAGTAACATGGATGAAGAGGAGAGTGAGGATGAATTCAAGATCAGTGATGGGTAGGTCTGCAATTTAACTTCCACCACAAGTCACTGACCTCTGCAGGCTTCTGTAACTCTGCAGTGCTGCTGAAATGGTCATCAGGAGCATGTTCTCACTGCAGGAATGGCACTGCACAGTGCAAATAAAAGTCAAAGAATAATAGAATGGTTTGGGTGGAAAGGGGCCTTAAAGATCACCCAGTTCCAAATGCCCTACCATTGAGTCCTCCTGGCCTAGGAGAATTGTACTGGAAAAACTGCCCTCTGGATCCATGTGCTATGAAGACAACATCCAGTCTTTATTTTAAGCATAATACATTCTGGAAATGTTGCTGTGGTGTTTGAGGCCTCACTACAAACTTCTGTTAGTGAAGGAGCCAAGTGGGCTCAGTTCTCTGACTGATGTAACTGTCGAGCAGAAATCTGTAAAAATATGTAGCTAAAATGAGGCTGGTTGTTCTATTTTAAAAATAAGAGTTGAAAATTCCTATTTTGTGGGATTTTTTTATTTTGCCTGATTGTCATTTAGAAATTGGAAGAGGAAAAATTTCATTATTTAGAGCATACAAAACCTGACAGGCAGACTCTGAAATTAGTTCTTGATTGCTCCTCTGTAGGAGGTAGAGTTTGAAAATAGTCAAAGAAGTCGCTTATACTGTAGAAAACAAATAAATATCATTATTCTGGCTGACTGAAACTCACTTTCACAGAATTTCTCATAATTCAGTCTGGGCAATTACTGATGTTAATAAAATTGATAATTTTAGGTTAACTTTATGCCTCAATGAAGCAACATCATAAAGCAAGCATGAGGCTGTAGGCTTTTTACCAGCAACGTTTAAACCTTTATGCCAATCATTGAGTCAATTTACTAAGTGTATGGAAAATTTCTACAAGATAAATGCAAATATTGAGCTTTGGTTTTCACCTGTGACCATGCTGAAGACATTTCAGTGGCACTCTGAGTAATTGAGCTACATGTACTGGAAACTTCTAATCAATGAGTGTAGCTTGTGGAACTGTCACAGAATTAATAGCGCATTGATCTCTTAAAGTATGCTCATGCATTTTCAACTCCATCCTCTGCTTAATGTTTTCTGGATCTTACACTGGAATTTAGATTTGGCTGACAGCCAAATGCAAGTGAATGTACCTTCAATGCTCAATAGTTTTAAAAAAAGCCTTGGCTCACTTGAAATTATGAGAATGTTGCAAGTTTATAGGGTTGTGAGGTTCATGTTTTGCGTTCGAGCTATAGTTTTGTGTTAAGGCCCAATATTCTAATTCTCAGAAGTTGTGTGGGACAGTGCTGGGTTTGTGAAGGAAAGGTCACTTTGGTAGAAAATGGTTGGTGTTTTCTTCCCACCACAGTTACTGCTATGCAGACATTGTATTGCAATGAGCCATGTGAACACTTCAGGATCTGTCCTGTGTTAATGCCACCTGCAGTGTTGGTTTGACAGTGTTTTATCCACCTGCTGTTGTAGTCTGCTGTGTAATGTCAAGCATTGCAGAGCTGTATCCCAAATACACAGCTGACATCTCCTGTCAGTGATGGCAGCTTGCTCTCTCTGGGTCTTTGTTCCTCATTATAAGATTTTTGCTTTTTTTTGTTTTGTGTAAAATGATACTTATCACTTGCTTGTAAAATGCAAGAACTAATTCAATCCTTTGGTTGTGATACTTATCTCTGTTGCCTGGGGTTTTCCTTTGAGCAGATCTCAGGACGAGTTTGTTGTATCAGAGGAAAATCTGGATGAGAGTGAAGATGACCCACCATCAAACGAGGACAGTGACTCCGAGTTCTGTGCCCGCATATCCAGGCGACACCTCTCCAGGCCCATGAGGCAAAGCAGGCGGCTACGAAGGAAAACAGTCAAGAAAAAATATTCTGAAGATGATGAAGATGAAGAGTCTGAGGACAATTCAAGCAGAGAGTCTGGTGAGCATAAGTGATCTTCGATATTTTAAATACTCTGTTCTGAAAAGAATTAGAAAGGCAGTCTGAGTTTCTGTCATGACTTACACTAGCTTGTTTGCTTGCTTTGTTCAAGTCAGATGTCATCTTTGCTGTAAAGTAATTTGCTACTTGTTCTGCTGTCAGTATTTTTCAGGAAACTGATAATGAGCACTAAGGTCTTGGTATTTCTATGTTATTATGTATTCAAATAAATGCTTGTGCTGTGATTCTATAGGTCACCATTGTGGATACTTGAGGCTTCCTCTGTACCTCTCCTGTTCGGCACATGATTATAGGAAAGACGATGGAGACAAAAGTGTGGTTCTTTATAGCTAGTAGAAGACCTTCTGAACACACCTAAGAAAAAGATTTTGAAAAAAAATATTTTCCATCACTTTTATGGAAGAAAACTTCAGTTGTATGGCATTCTGTGTTTTCTGAGAGGCTTGAATTTCTCCTAAAATCATCCTTTAAATCTTTAGTAATGGAAGACTCTCGCATCACAGGAGAACCTAATAATTCACTTTGTTCTACTTTTCCTTGAGCTACTTCATTTTCTGTTGGCATGGTTTGAAGTGTGAGAATAGTACTTGTTCACTACATAAACCTGTTCGTGATCAGCATCTTTCTCTGAAGACTGTCCTCCTTGTTTCTGCTTCATTTGAGACAGACTAGAAAGTGCCATGAGCACTCATTTTTTTCTCATTCTTACTGTGAATTTAAGATTCTAACTATACTGGAGTGTTAACCTACTGCAGTGTGTGTTATCTTTCCAGTGTTTTATCTGCCTGTCTAGAATATAGATGATGAACGTGTTGGAGTAAGTTGCTTTGGAGTACTGATTTCCAAAAGGAAGGTTCATGCATGGGCAGATGATAACATATGAGTGATTAGATTGATTGTTGTCTCCCTGTCCTCAATGCATCATTGCACTGATCAACTGATCATAAGCTCTTATCAATGAAGATACTGGCAGAAGTCTAAAGAGATTGCTTATCTGTTCTGTAATGTACAAGAGCAGCTGTTTGTTTCCTGGTGGACACACATCTGTGATAAAATCAACCGATTCCAATATCATTCCATATGTATCTGAAAGGATAATCTTAAATGTGTGTTTCTATTTCTCTCTTACCCTCATTATTGTCCATCTGGATCCTGCTTTAAAGCCTGTTTTGAGCTAAGGAAATCAGGTGCCCTTGCAAGAGGCTTTGTTTTCAGTCTCCAGAGACAGAATTTCTTTCTGAAGCTGGTTGTTCTTGCTGACTTGCTCTGTTTCTTTGCCTAATATTTTAGGAAGTAAAGAGGATGCCACTTTGATCTGTGGCTCATGTCAATCACTAACTTAGGAACAGTGTGTGACTTTTATAGAAATGTATCTTGGGATAATTGTTCTGGCATAGCTCAGTGAAAAGCAGCTGAAATTGATTTGAGGCTATTTTCAACTGATGTAAATAAATTTAATTTTTGAAGACACTAGCTGCAGTAGACTGGTGCAGGAAGAAATGTAATTAATGGTAAGTTTCTTCTGTATGGTTTCTGTTTTAAGCAAACCCACAATTGAGTGAAACTGATTTTTGTTGTTAACTTATGTAACTGAAATCTTGGAGTTTCATCTTGTCAGTCATTTTATATCTACCTGTTCTTAAAAGTCTTCTAGTAGAGTAAAGTTTATTTAAATTTTAAAAGCAGAACAGACTCTCCTGAGGCACTGGTAAAGTGTGCCATCAACTCCAATTCAGTAAGGATGTTTCCACTGTCAGGAATTGTAGAGAACATCTTTGACACCACTAGAGATGAGGCAACAAAAGCACCATAAGGAAACTATCTGAATTAGCAAACTTACCTAAATTTTTTACATGAGGCAGTTTTGCTTTGATGGAATAATGCACGTCACTGTTTTGTTCCATACAGAGAGTGGTGATTACACAGATTACAGTGATGATGATTACCTGGAAACTAGGAGGAGAAGATCAAGACGGAATCAGAAGAGACAAGTTAATTATAAGGAAGATTCAGAAAGTGATGGCTCACAGAAAAGTGTCCGATATGGGAAAGAGTTGAGAAGAGTTCATAAACGCAGGCTCTCCACTTCAGATAGTGAAGGTAAAATAAAAAGTCCAGCATTTCAGGAGCAGGTGTATGTCAGCATCAGCATGAAGGGAAAGTTATATAATTCCAAGATTTCAGAGGATTGTCTTTCTAGAGTTCCTGGATGTTTCTCAGAAACTCTTTCCTTCTGAAACAGCCCACTGGTACCTTATGATTCACAGAGTCACTTCTCAAATTTATCATTGCTCCTAATCCTGACTTCCAGGTCTGAATTTACTGCACCTTACACAGAATGTTGGGATTCCAAAACCGGCACTAATGCAGCTGTTTCGCCACTTTTCTGTTAAGAGGTCACAAAGCTGCATCCCACGAGTCTCTAAAGATTCTCTTATGTAAGAGGAAGGGTATTGCTTCTGATGCCCTTACTGTGTTTGTGCTGGTGGTTCACACTCATCCCATGTCCTGCCTAAGGAGCTGTGCCAAGTGCAGAGGAAGCCTCTCTCAGTAATGTCAGGCACCATGAGTGATTGGTGTGCTTTGTGATTTGTAATTAATTAGCTTTTAGAAAACCAGCACTGTCTTTGGTGGTTTTTGAGTCTGGTTTATCAGACTTTAGGTCTGGCTTTTGAATGCTGAGCGGTGCAGGTTGCAATGGATACCAGGCTCCCTCAGAAAGTGAGCCATCCTTGGCAGCCTGAGTGCTTCAGTTTTGGAAGGGCTGTCCTGAGATTACAGAGTGGTAGAATATCCTCTGGGTGAAAGGAAACAAGTATGTGATGCAAGTCTGTAGTATCTCAAAAACATGATCTTCAATACAGCCTGTTCTCAGGCTCTGTGGTGGGCTTTTTTTTTTGCCAGCACTTGTGGCTTTAAATATTCCCTGATTGACATTGTCTTTTCTTCATGAAATCTCTCATTTCCTTGGGTATTTTTAGTATTGGCTTTCCATATATTAAAATCATTACCATTTAGCCCCTTTCCAGCACTCTCCTGCAGTTTCAGCAGTATATCATAAAACACATAAGTGTTACTGGAATTATAAATACTTCAAAAATACAGGAACACTGACAGTCTCTATCAGCTTGAACCTACATTAAGTAATACCCTTTAAAATGAAAATTCCCATGATTTCTAATGGAGATCACAAAGAGACGACAAATTATGTTTGCCATTTGATTTTTTGGTTTCTGTCTTTCCTTACCACAACCATCAAAGATCAGTGAAAAGGCTGTAAGTGTGTAGGCAATATTCCAGTTTGCCAAAACACCAAGCCTGCCATTAAGGAGCAGCAACCTTCAGGTGACAGGCAGCATTCCTTTACTTCAGAAGAAGTTGTATATAATTTGGGGGTGGCAGGGATATAGTACAGTTTTGTGTGTGTGTGTAGATACATGAATTTGATGATAGAGCAGCCATTATTTGGGTTCTGGGTTTCTGTCAGGGTGCAAATAAAACACATGTTATGAGATGAGGAATGCAGTTTTGCATTATTCACAGGATGAAGGGTTTATGGGAGAACACACCTACTTCCAAAGCCTCTGGTACTCCTCAGCTTGGAAACAGAATATCCATAAATTGTTGCCACTTGCTACATTAGAAGTTTATTTAGAAAGTAAAAAGAATGTGAGCCTTTTGGCTTGGTTGGGAAACACAAATGTATGTGCTCAGAGAGCGATCTTGTTAATGAGTGTGGAAGATGAAAAATAAACGTTGCACTGAGATTTGCTAATGGCTCTAAGTCTGCTGCTTCTTACAGAGAGCTACACATCTAAAAACTCTGAAGACGATGAATCCACAAAGGAGTCAAAGCGATTGATCCGAAAACGTCGGCGAAGTACAGACGACTACTCGGAGGAAGAAGGAGAGGATGAGGAGGAAGAAGGGAAGCCCGTCCGCAAACGCCTGAATCGAATCGAGACGGACGAGGAAGATGCGTGCGAGAACGCCAACGACGATGCAGAAACCCCCGCTCCTGCAGATAAGCTGCCAGCAGCACAAGCCCCCCAAGACAACCCCAAGAAGCACTGCTACCGGATAGAGAGCGACGACGAAGATGACTTTGATAATGTAGGGAAAGTAGAGAGCCCTTTGGACTACAGCCTGGTGGACTTGCCTTCCACCAATGGACAGAGCCCAGGGAAAACCATTGAGAACTTGATTGGCAAGCCAAGCGAGAAGACCCAGGCACCCAAGGACAGCACAGCCAGCGCCAGCCTGGCGCCCAATGGGACAGGGAGCGGGCAGGAAGCGGTAGGGCCGGAGGAAGATGAAGATGAACTTTTGAGAGTGACTGACCTTGTTGATTACGTCTGTAACAGTGAACAGTTATAAGACTTCCATTTTTGTGCTAATTTATTCCACGGTAGCTCATACCAGCGGGCCAGTTATTAAAAGCTGTTTTATTTTTCCTAGAAAATTCTCCACTACAGTATCACTTTCTAGAAGCAAGAATTTCACCAGTCCTGCAGTCTTTCTGTGAAGTGACCAGTTTTGAACTTTGAAGATGAATTGCTGTAAATTCCCTCTCTTAACCCCCCTTCTCCTTCCAAGTCCATGGTCCTGGGTAATTTCATTCACAAAAACCTTATAACAACAAGAGATTTGTATATTTTTGACTTTATATTTCCTGAGTGCATACAAATTTGTGGAAATGGGTGGCCTAAGAAAGCATTCCAAATCAGTCAGGGCCCAAACCGGAACTGGGGTGGGTTTGGCTCAAGGGGTGGGGGGTATGGGAGGGGGGTGGTGCAGAAGCACTTGTGCTTTAGCTTTTTCATATGAGATATATATTATATTTAAATGTTCACAACTTAGATTACAACTTAACAGACAGTTAAAAGCAAAATTAATGTCTGTACTGTCGCATTTTGTGAGTTGTAGGTTAACATACCATAGCTCATTTTAGTAATCACCTTCATGGAAGCAGTTTGATTTTAATACTGGAGGCAAACAGAATTATTAGAGGCCAAGAAGGTACCATAAACAAGAACTCTGCTATTCATTATGACTTGCAGACTTTCCTAATAAACATCCTTTAAAGTGTTTGTACAGTGAAGTGTACTGTAATGAAGTTTTTGACAGTCGAAACATTCTAGCCATGAATTTCTAAAGCAATCTCATGCACAGTTCATCAGATGGCCTTCAATGCACAGTGTCTAGTGGGAGGACATACTGATGTCTAGTTAGTCTGTAAGCTGGATGCCAAGTAAGTCTGTAAGCACTGCAAACTTTTACAGACAAAAGAACCCTGCGGTCGCTGCCCGGCCACGTGAGTTTCATCACCAGTTGGAGTATTCCGAACAAAATGTGTTTGTACAAACAGCATTGACCACGGAACGACAGTGCATAAGAGGATGGAGGGATTTTCAAATAAACCATGACTGGTCCATTCATGCCCTTAATATCTACTTCAAATTGAAGTAAACAAATGGAACAGTTTTCCTTTTGGAGGTTTCCTGTTTGGGGTTTGTGTGTGGGTTTTTTTTGGTTTTGCTTATCTGCCTGGATGTATTAGCAGGTTTTGAATGTAGTTGTTGGCCTTTGGCCTGTAGAATTTTCTTAAAATACATTTTAATAACTGTCATGTGACCAACTGATTTCAAGAAGGCAGAGTTTCTGAGAGAAAACGCTTGACTCCAAGACATCTCATCAACTTTTGAGCAGGCATGAAATGATACGTGCTTTTATTCCCAGGGAAAAAAAAGACAATGGAAGAATAAAAACCCCACCAAATCAACGTGGGGCACATCAAGAGCATTCAGTTTTCTCTTCAGTCTGATTAAAATGCAGGCTGTAGCGTTTGTACATGTTATAAGACACAGACAGCTCAAACAGATCTGCCAAGCATTGAAATCCAAAAAGGTCACATCTATTAATCCTTTTGCTCTGAGATTTGGATTTTTGACTGGTGTTTATGTCCATTGCCGGCAATGGGTGCACCAAAACTGCTGCTGCCACTGAGGAGTGAGTTCTCCTTTCCTGCCCCACCTGATTCCCATCCATTATATTGTATTTACTAGTCAGTCATTAAGCACTTCTGTTTTCTTGTAATAAAACCAGCATTAGGCTTTTACTAAATACCTCTCTAGAAAACCTAGATTCAAAATTTACCTACTTTCTGGCCTTTAAAGTCTTGGTTTTGTTTCCCCACCTCTTTCTCCACAAGGTCTGTCAGAACCACTCCGTGACTCTTACTCGTTTGGGTTCTAGCAGTGCACATATCATGCTATAAAACTAGGATCAGAAAGATGCAAAAAGATAGAACTTGCTCATTATCTGCTGTCCTAAGCAGGCTTGTGATTAAAATCAAAGAGAAGTCACTCTCTATATGACAATTTAATTTCATCAAAGATTAAATATTTTCCTACCTTACTGATGTTAACAGTTACGTGATTAAAATGGGGTAATAAAGTAAGAACATAAGACTTCCATTTGTCCATGATAATAGCTACTGAGCATTTTTAATACTTGCAGTGCAAACTGATTCACATCCATCAGTTCTGTGGAATCGATGGTTCCTCATTTGTTTTGGGCAGTGCCATATTTTCCTTTGCTGCCTGATGAAGCCTTTTAGTATCTGATCAAACATTCCTGCTTGTAGAGTCAGCTCCAAATGCTAAATACTTAGTGGGGAGATGCTTGTGTATGTAAGAAAATACAAAAGAGTTACAATTCTGGATATACCAATTTTGAAAAAAAATGCTATATATAAAAAATTGTTATATATAAAAATGGGTATATGAGTTAGAGTGATGTAAAAGCAGGAAGGACCAGGAAGCAAAATAGGAATATTGAAATTTGCATCAGAAGTGTCATGTTTGAAGAATGGTCAGTTGTTAGCAAATTGCAGTTTCTATAGGTCTCTTCTTAAAAGCAACTTTTCTGTCTTCTAGAAGTCACCCTTGGTGCCTGAGATGGCTTCACCCCACAGGATCTAGAGTCCCTCCTTAGATCATTGACAATGGTGTGCAAGAAAAAACTGCAAAAAGTGCTCTGGAAAGTATTACCATTTTAAAACTTAGTATTTTTTGTCATTTTTAAGGCTTCCTGCTTGGTGGAAAATGTATCATCTCTTTGGGAAGATGACATTTTCTGACAAGAGGCCAGCTATGGCACAGGGTTCATGCTGTTACAGTACATATATGTGATTCCAGAGTGAAAATGCCTTCCTGGTGTCTGTGCAGTGTTCTGCCCTTCTGTGCTCAGTGCGAGATCAGAAGTTAGTAGTCTTTGAATAGTGATCTTCAGGTGTAGCTTTGGGCATAAAGCTCAGGCTGTGTGGGAAACAGGAAACAGGCCAGGGATTGTTTTTAACAAGAACAAGCAGCTACTGGCTGAACATGCAGAATAACTGAACATTTATTCAGCAAACTCTTGTTTATTCCAGACAGATCGTCACTAAAAGCTTTGTCTTTTTTTACCTACAAACTCTTCTGTATCTAAGTGACTGAGAGGAAAGCTGATTTCTCTGTGCAGTCTAAGTAGCACTGCCAGGAAGAAGAAAAGGTAAATCTAGTGGAGGAGTGGATTTTTTTGTGCCACCAAGATAAATGCTGGCTGTTTGCTTTCCTGTGTGGGGTTTCTGTGACTCAGCAACAAAAAGCACAAAAGCAGGGCCGCTCTGCAGTAATGAAAGGGATATGTTAATCTAAGCAGAAGGGAGGTAGAATTAACAACTGGATTGGTTTCACCACGGTTGCTGTCTTCTGGTTGTTGAGTCTGATAAACCTGAGCATATTCTTGATATAAGATGGAAAATGACATCACATTTAACAACCCTTAGTAAGGTCAATGCTGAACAATCAATTCTTTGATATTCTCATTTTGTACATGCTGAATTACATTATAACACCACTGCATCTTCCTGATTATTTTTTTGAATGAAAAGATTGGTCTGGTCTAGGGGCACTTAGGAGAAACAAGAGACGATTTTTTTTTTTTCTTAAAAAGCTCATTTTTGAAGTGTCACCTTCAATATTTTGTTGTATTAAGTGTCTTGGTTACTCTTCATATTATGGGAGCTAACGACTTAATTGGAGTTGTTTTCTGTTCACTTTTGTTTTCTAATTGCTGTGTATGAACTCTTGGTGAGAGATCTTACATTGAGAAGCTCAAGGGGCAAAAGATGCATGTTCACAAAACAAAAATTGTATGGTAGTGGTACACTTGTTCTGATTTCTCTTCACATCTATTATTTGAACTATGCTGGTATCCAGACTGTTTAATAATTTTAATCCTTTATTGTCAGGGGGTTATTTTATACCTCTATTTTCAGGTGCTTATAACATGGTTTTCAATTTTCTTCAGTAGGAAGCTCTAGTCTGAACCTTCAAATAATGATTTTAAATCACGTCTTTTTACAAGATTCTTTTATGAAAAGTAAACAAGGAATTTTTTTGGCACCTGCTTTTTTAAATTCACTTGGTACCCAGTGATTTAAAGAAATCATGGCAGTAATGCTCGCCTCCAGAACAAAGATATTTCTATCACCTAATTCAAAAAAGCTTTATATAGGCCTGGAAAATTGAGTTTTATACATGTGCAGTGACTACTATTCTCAGACTTGTAATGTGCTTCTGATGTGCAGTTTGTACCCTAGGTATGTATTTGCATTTGATGTATGCTTCTGATTTGGTGGGTAGATAAAATCCTTAAATATATATAAATATATGTAGAAGATCAAGTATCTTCAAACAAAACAGTAACTTTGGGGAAAAAATTGCATTGAATATGGTATGGGAATCTCTAGAAATAAGGCAGCAGCATTTTGCAAGTCCTTAAGTGTTTAAAACTTCCATAGAAGCATTTAGGATATTGCCTGAAGTAAGGATTTACATGATCAAGGTCACATTTGCTGGTAGTCTCTTCTGCCTCCCCTTCCCTAAGAGTCAGCATAGGGACTGTATCTCACTTAAAATATGGGAAGGCAGAAAGTAAAAAAAATCCAGCAGAAATTATCCATTTGGCTTTTCTTTTTTTAATTGTTGTTTTGGTTTGGTTGGGTTTTTTTCCTGGTATACTCTGATAAAACAAAAATTCTATGACTAATTTTTGATGCATTACCCAGTCTGAGACCTAATGGAGATCTCTGGCTTCAGAAATATTTATCAGTTGGAAATTATTTCTGGAGACCCAGCAGATGGGGTATTGAGGATTACTAGTCACTTTGGAAAGTCACATCAAGAAAAGCTCTTCTTTTAGATTAGGTGTAACTAACTGAGATAGTTCCAAACAACAAAAACGTGGGAATGATTGTCCCAATATTTCAGAATAATTTAACTTACTTTGTATATTGCAAAAGATGTATATTGCTTAGTATAACACGTAAATAAAAGATGGCATAGAGCCTCTGGGGGAAAGAATAAAACACTCTAAAGCAGACAAGTTTTTACAGTTGAATCTGTGGTGTAAAGCGTTCCGATTCAACTGCAATTGAAAGCAGCTCTTACAACTTGGGTTTTTGACTATCACCTTGCAAATGCTGGCCCCCCCAGCTGAGCTGAGGAGCAGGAGAGGGGACAGCCTTGCAGTTAGAGGGGCACACGTGCCTGCCAGTAGATCTGCTGTTGCTCCACGCAGCCGCAGAGGCTGCGGAGGAGAGCCGAGCGGCGGCGCAGCTGCGTTTGCTCGGCCGGTTTACTTCGTGCACTTTGCAGCACTTTGTGTATAGTCGGTCTCACTGGGTCCCCAGGTGCAGACAGAGTCACTCGCTCCTGCTGTTGGATGCTTGTTCCAATAACAGGGGGAGATGGGGAATGGATGGAGGGAAGTGGAATGGAATAGTGTGGATGCATGCTCATGCCATTTGCAAGACAGGTCTTGGACAGGCCTAGAAACTATTTGTGACTTGCTCTTCAAAGGCTGAATTTCCAAAGGAAGGTCTCCATTTAGGAGAATCATCCCGATACTCTTCTTTTCTCATCCTGATTTTCAAAGTAACTGGAAAATGTACTTGATATCTCCTTCCTTGAGGGAATAATGTTCCTCCATCAATGCAATGTGGATGTAGAAAAAAATAGGATCAGTCCGTAGAATATTATTACAATGTTTGTCTCCAGGGATGACAGTCAGAGTCCACACAGTTTATTTTCTTGTTTGTTCCTCTTACTGTGTCCCACACAACTGAAGTTGGATCAGTCTGTCAGACCTTAAATGGTTCTACAGGGATAAAGTCCCTCTGCAAAAACATATGATAGACCTAGTAACCAGTGAACTGTTTGTTAGTTAGAACAGATAAAAGTCCTAATAGATACTGCCACTCAAGGCAGTGGTAGGAAAAGAAGTCAAATCATAAAGCTGTAAGCCTTGTTTAGTTTTCCATTTTGTACTCGTTATATGGACTCTAAAATCTTGTACAGTACCTTCTTCCTATCCTATATTCACTCAATCCTCCCTCTGACTGGCATTAAGCTGCTGTGTTGCCAGTGCAGTCACTGGCTCCTGCTCGTGTTTCACAGCTCTCCTGCTGCAGCCAGGGCATGGATGAATGGATGAGACTGGTCCAGAGGCATAACGTCACCATTCCTGGGTGCAGGGCAGTTCTCACACAGACACAGATCCTGTCCATGAGACAAACATCGGGGATTCTCAGTGTCCCATGTGGATGCTTTCCCTCCAGTATTCTTTTGAGAACGGGATCAAATCTGCCAGATAGGTCTCTTAAAATTTAAGCTATGCTTACATGAAATACAGTTTTGTCTTGCTCCCCTGTGCTGTTTCTATGTTTGCAAAGACATCTTGAGTTCCTTAAAAATGGTCTTCACAGCTGGCCTCATATTTTGAGTTTTTTCTTGTAAGAATTAACACATTAAAGTTCCACAATCTGAACTCTTTATGTAGAGTTTAATCCTTGCATTTTTTGAGTCCTGAACCTTGTTTTCTCAGTCTCTCTTCTATCGTGACTTGCTACAATATCAAAGGGAAAGGATCTAGGGGACACACACTGTGTGTGTGGGAAGGGGGGGAGATACCTTGATAAAACTGGAAGTGTTATTCTTGTTGCACATAAATTGGGTGGTGCTTTCACTGTCTTTTCCCTCCCACTGGTAATATCACGTGCATGTAAAACATGCTGTGTTAAAACTTTTTTAAATGGAAATCATGGTGGCATAGTGCTCAAAGGGTTAACTGCAGTTTATTAACAGCTAATGTTTTTAGATTTGCAGTACACAACTGTTTAAATACTGTATTCCTTGTAAATGAAGTAAGAAAAAATGTTAAGGCTGGTGCCAATATTTTTGTTAATGAATTGTTCAGCGTTGTCTCTCACTACAGTCTGGTCAAAACTCTTTGTGTATAAGCTGGGCCTGAAGCCATTTTATAGCTTTTAGGCCTAATTGTGTAACTTTTCTTTCATAATGGTTTTGTTATAATATCTACTGTCATTTCTTTCATATAAATATGACATGTAAATTGTCATAATAAAAAAAATTGAAATAACTTGATGTACAAAGTATAATGTGTATTGCAGATACAAGTGCTTTTTAATGGGCATTACACATGCACATGCCTTTTTTAGCTTTAGAACAAGCACTGAGTAATGGCTGCTGCATATTGTTCCAGCCCGTGATTTTATTGTTCCACTGCCTGCCATGGGAGTGGGCAACTCCTGGTTTATGTTGATTTTGTTATGGCAGCTCAACCGGCAGAACCTTCCTTTCTTTGAGCAGCTCTGGCTGGTGGTGGGGAAGATCTGATGGATTTGTTTTTGCAGTCATGATGGTTTTCTCTGTGTGTTCTATCTTTTTTAGACTTTTTCTATCTCATCTCATAGCGATGTTGCAGTCACTTGACAAAAAACCAATGTGCCTTCAGCCAGCACTGTACCCAGGAAGGCTGTGCCAGCAGACAGCCAGGAGGTGTCCACGTGGTGCTCCTCACAGAGGAGCCAGGTTCATTTACTTGGGCTGAGATGTGTAAAACCTGGAAAAAATGAGGAAAAAATGGAAGTCTGCAGAGACACACTGAAGAAGCAGATGTTCTGACATGTGGCAATGGCAATGGACACGGATGATTTTTCAGGACTTTAACAGGAGAAGGTGAGGGGAAGAAGAAACAAATCGAAGAAGAGGGCGGCTTCTCTGTGTGAAGTGCTGAAGCCTGTCAATATTTTGAATGTGTCTGTGGCTGCAATCAAGCTGCTGCATGTTCCTGTAGTGATGAGAAATTGCTGTGAAAGCCATCCTCTTGCTCCGAATCCATTGCCAAAGCTTTACACTTCCATTTTTAACAGCTCTGGGTATCTAAGTCTGAACTGGCCACCTTATGGCAGGCAATGCTGGAGAGTCCCTGGATGGTGACTTCTGCCTTCTGTGCTGAGGTGACAACCCTGTGAAGGTATCTGCTGCTCTCTATTCTCTAAATACGGCCCTTGTTAACTAAATCACTGTTGGACATCCAGTGTTCAGACGTCAGTGTGGAGCTGGATCCTAACTCACTTCTTAAAGCTCTTACAGCTGAAGAAAAGTTTTCAGGTAATGCTGTTCTGTTCCATTCAAACTTAGAGGAAACGTCTGCCTTCCTCCCCTTAGGTGCAGCACTCAGTACTCTGGTGTGAAGTGTCTGGATTGTGTAAATAAGAAAGATGTGGATTTCTTCTCCTTTAATGCCTCATCCTCAAAGCCAACTTCCTGCCCGAGCTTAAACTATCCTTTTTCCCCTTTTGGAAGAGTGGTATACCACAGAAGAAAGATTTGCATTTGCATGCAGGAAGAGAAATGAACTCTGTACTACTCCACTGCAGCGGCTCCAACCAGCAGCAATTCAACCCCAATCACTCAGAAAACCTAATTTATAATGACCTAAAGTTGTTGTGTGATTTGGAGTTTACTGCAAAGGTGGTGAGAACTCTCTGTGGCTCATTAGGTAAGAGGGGGTGGACATGATCAGGAGCATTGCTTTATAACCACTAAGGGTAGTGACTGGTATTTCCATGTATTTGGATCTCTTCCCACCAGCTGCCATAGTCTGTGTTCTTGGATGAACTACAAATTTTTCTTTCCAGTTGACCACCTGTTTTGGTGTGGCAAGCTTAAAGATTGTTGAGAAATTCCCCTTTTCTCATCTCCTGTTGTCTCTGTTAGTTTTTTCAAGCTATTCCAGTGATGTTTAAATATCACTTCATTGTGGAATTTGCTTAATTTCAGTCTAGGTGATTATTGGTATGAGTAACAATTATTTGCGTTATTATTTGTGTAATTAAAATCCAAAATGGGTAGGCATGGTTGAGCAGTGTTCCAAAGCATTGTCAATAGCTCAGACTAAGAACCATTTATGTTCTGCTCTTTGCTATCCAAGACCGTAGCTAGGAAAGTCCAGAGAAAGGAAGGATGGTTTGGTTTTGTTGTTAATAATTGGTTCATGGTTCTGAGAACCTGCATTTGCACACAGGTAGGTAAATGACTCCTAAAAAGTAAATTTAAACTGATAATAGGGAAGGTTAACATCCATGACAAGCTGACAACTTGTATGGGCTTTTGGTATATTGCTATGGCAGGTGCATTTGCCATCCTTACAAGTCAGGGAGAAGGGAAGTTTGCAGTGATGCTGTCTCACTGATGGCATTAACAGAAGCATCCCCTGACAGATATGTTCTCTGATGCATCAGTAACCCCTATTCTCACTGCAGTAGCAAGAGAAATGGTGTAAATCCAAGAAGAAGCAGGGCCAATGCCCCTGAGAGGGTGGCAGCCTTCCCATCCCTGCAATGTGCTGTCCTGAGACACTCCCACTCGCCAGGTACTGCAGTAGAGTCGGGCTCCTGACCCCAACTCCATCACTGCTGGGGCAAATCAACTGGATACCCTGTAAGCAATTCAGGTACTTGTGATTTTCATTTCCTTATCTGTGTGTATTTATGAGAAATTGGGTGCTGGTCACCCACCAGAAATTCCCCTTCCAGCATCCAATAATGGTAATTGAAAAGCTGCTGTACTTTATTTATTATTATTTATCTGTCCCTCTGTCATCTGTCCAACGAGACTTACAGGCTAAGATAGATATGGCAGAGATCAAGAAGCATTTGGAAAATGCTCTCAAGCACAAGGTGTGATTCTTGTGGTATCCTGTGCAGGGCTGGGAGATGGACTCAATGATCTTTGTGGGTCCTTTCCAATTCAGGACACTNCCCTCTGTCAGTTTGAATCCTTTTCCCCTTCTCCTATCCCTTCACGTCCTTGTCCAAAGTCCCTCTCCAGCTCTCTTGTGTCCCCCTTTCGGTACTGCAAGGGACTATAAGTTCTCCCTGGAGCATTCTCTTCAGAGAACAGCTCTCAGCCTGTCCCCACAGCAGANACCTGGCCTTGAACACCTCCAGGGATGAGGCAGCCTCGACTTCTCTCCGCCCTGAGTCAATGTGTGCCAATGAGTGCCCCACCACCCCCATAGGGAAGAATTCCTTCCCAATATCTAATCTCACTCCGCCCTCTGTCAGTTTGAAGCCTTTTCCCCTTTTCCTATCCCTTCACGTCCTTGTCCAAAGTCCCTCTCCAGCTCTCTTGTGTCCCCCTTTCGGTACTGCAAGGGACTATAAGTTCTCCCTGGAGCATTCTCTTCAGAGAACAGCTCTCAGCCTGTCCCCACAGCAGAGCTGCTCCAGCCCTCAGCGCTCACCTCAGCGATCGCCTTTGCTCCTCTTTTCCACACAAAGACCACTGAACTCGGACCCCGCCCGCGGCACCCAGACCGCAGCGCTGCGGAGCCGCGGCCGCCGGGCCCCGCGGAAGGGAGCGGAGGCGATGTTCGGGGCGGTGACATCGCCTCCCGGGGCGGTGACATCGCCTCCCGGGGCGGTCCCGCGGCGGTGACATCGCGTCCCGGGCGGAATCGCATCACGGAGCGGCGCGTTCCGCTTCCGGCGGCCGCGATGGTGGAGCAGGGAGGCGGCGGCGGCGCCATGAGCTTCCTCAAGCGCTTCCCGCCGCCGGCCGACGGCGTCCGCCACCAGCAGCCGGACACGGAGGCGCTGCTGGCGGGGCGCAGCCTGGGCGCCGGCACCCTCTACATCGCCGAGAGGTGCGGGGAACACGCGGGGCCGGGAGCCCTGGGGGCGGCCCGGGACGGCCCTGAGGGCCCGGCATGGGGGTTCGGGTGAAGGGACCACGGTGTGGAGGAAACCCTCAGGGGCCGTGAGCTCTGCGGGGCGTCCCGCTGCTCCCGCTCGTTCTAAAGCAGGCAGGACGGGGCAGCACGGCCGGGACCCGGCTGACCGGGGCGTTCAGGGCCGGCCTGGATGGGGCTTGGAGCAGCCTGGTCTGGTGGGAGGTGTCCCTGCCCATGGCAGCGGCCTGGAACGAGGTAGCTGTAAGGTTCCTTCCCACTCAAACCGTTCCGTAAAACTCAGCGCGGTGGAGAAATGTGCATTTGCAGCCCAGAAAGCCAGTTGTGTCCTGGGCCGCAGCAAAAGCAGCGTGGCCAGCTGGGCAAGAGAGGAAATTCTGCCCCACTGCTTTTGTGAGACCCCACCTGGAGTGCTGCATCCAGCTCTGGAATCCCCAACATAAGAAGGACCTGGAAATCTTGGAGCAAGTCCAGCAGACACCACAAAGTTGATAAGGGGACTGGAGCACCTCTGCTATGAAGACAGGCTGAGAAGGTTGGGATTGTTCAGCCTGGAGAAAAGAAAGTTGTGTGGAGACCTCATGGCAACCTCCCCGTATCAGAAGGGGCATGAAGGGAAGCGAGACAGGGGCTCCTTAACAGGAACCGTAGTGACAGGACAAGGAGGAACGACTTCAAACTGAAAAAGGGCGTTAGATTAAGGAAAAATTCTTTACTGTGAGCAGGGTGAGACCCTGGCACAGGTTGCCCAGAGAAGTGGTGGGTGTCCCATCCCTGGAAGTGTTCAAGGCTAGGTTGGATGGGGCTCTGAGCATCCTGGTGTAGTGGAAAGATGTCCCTGCCCAAGGTTAGTGGATTGGAGCTAGATGATCTTTCAGGTCTTTTCCAACCCAAACCAGTCTATAATTAAAACCACAACAGCTCTCCTCTTTTGACAGGGGTGTAGACGAGGCTGTTGGGTTTCTGCTGTTAGTAACTACTCTGGTTCTGTGAAGTCTTTCATGTTGCATTAATCACGTGGAGACTGTTCTTAGTAGGCAGAAATCAGTCTGGTTATTCTGGAAGATTTATCTGAGCTCTTTATGGTCTCCTTTCAATTCTCCCTGCATTGTATAGCTCAGGGAGACAGCTTGCTAATTAAAAGAATGTAATTTTCTTTAACCATGGAAAAGTACTCATAATATATTCTGCAATTGAAGAGCATGGAACAAAAACAATTTTAAATGTGCACTGAGGAATGAGTTGTCTGTTAAAAACCTCAGACTAGGAAACTTCTATGAAATGGCCAGTATTGTCAGAGGAGCTTTTGCCCCACCTGAGCTTGTTGGTGGCATGTTGGAGAGGAATCTCTCTGGAATTTTGTTTGATTAGTTGTTTTGTTGGTTTGGTTACAGCTACCAGGACTTCTCTTTGTGGGGTATCTGCCCTGAGGACTTGTAATGTTGAGCTTCCTTGTAACTTGCTTTCAGTAGACTTTGGTGAGAGGCACCTCCAGGTCTGCCAGCTTCCTCTCCATGTGTTTCAAGTGCATCACAGAGCTTTCACCTGTGTCATTTGTTGGGATGAGCAGAAAACACCAGTGTTTGCAGGAGTGCTGTGGGAGAGCAGGGCATCCAGGAGCACAGTGTGGCTCTTGATCCACGTACTGACCCTCCACCAGCAGCTGTCAATACTGAGGACTGGACAGTTGAGGCTAGGAAATAAATTCCTTTGCATTGGTTTTGTCCCACTACAGAGTTTTGCACATGGTGGAGGTCTTGCTTTCTGGCCCTGAGTATTTCTGTTCACTGTGTGACATCATTGATCACAGACACCCAAATCTAGTTTGAGTTTGATTTCTCAGTGTCTAGAAAGATGTTGATTGCTCTGATATGAAGGAAGCAGCATCCTGGTGGTGACAACCTGTGCTGTCTCTTGCTGTGGTTAGGGATGACAGTGAAAGTGGGGAAAGCAGAGGCTATAGCACAAAGTTGTGAGTGGAGGAATACCTGTAACCTGGCTCTGCTGATCACAGAACTTGCTGTTTTTCTATATACAGGCTTTACCCACATCAGATGTATAATCCTCTAGGAATTATGACAATGACTTGCCTTTCAGTGTCCTCTTTGTCTTGGAAAACCACATTTAATAGCTTGAGTTACAAATCACACTCTTGAACCTCTGTAGTTGTCTTTGGAATGATATATATCTGCAGGGAGGAGAAAATGGAGAGGCAGGGAGGAAAATTCAGCATTTAGTGCAAATGTGGTAAAGCTGTGATGTGTTTAGGGTTCTTAGCTTCACATTCTTTAGGCAAAGGTGTCTTTTACCTCAGCCATCAGTTAATGCTGTTGCAAAGTCCTGTCCAGGCAGGTCCAGGCCTGTGTGGCAGGCAGGGCTAAGTGCCTTGTCCACAGTTACTCACCTTTTGGGGTTGCTTTGCTTTTCTGCACTCTTGAATCAGGTACTGTGGATTCCTCTGTCAGCTTCTAACTTGTCTCTTCTTTTGTTTCCTCCCTCTTTAGTCGCCTGTCTTGGCTGGAAAACTCTGGAGTTGGCTTCTCCTTGGATTACCCCACCATAAGTTTACATGCTGTCTCCAGGGACCTGAGCACCTACCCAAGGGAGCACTTGTACGTCATGGTCAACGCCAAGTTTGAAGGTAAGCAGTGGTGCTTGCTGCTCCCACGCAGTCCTGGGGGACAGGATTTCCTCCTCAGAAGGAGGAAATGTTGATTTTAGGTAATTGCTTGTATTTTCTTTTTTATTTTCCTGAAGGATAGTTATTTTAGAAGCACGGCTTCGCATTTGTTTAGAGTCACTTCTTTACAGCTCTGCTCCCAGCTTGTGGCTGTGTATACTGAAGCTGCTGAGAATCAGTTCTCTGCCCTCTTACACTGTTTTAAACAATTTAGTTCCTCTGCCAGTCTCCCTGTGATTCCATCTTGAGTAAGTTTTTCTCTTTATTGAATTTATGTTAATGTTGCTGCCCTCTCCAGGCTTGATGAATTCCTGCTGTTTCTCAGCCAGGGAACTTTTCATTCATTTTCTCCCACTGCTTGGTTAAATACAAACAAGAAAAGGCAATAGGTCATGTTACCAGGCTTTAATGAATCTTTGTAGATGGCCCACAAAACCCATCTTTTTAACCATTCTTGCTCTGATGTAGAGAAATTGAGCTTTCTGTTTCGTTGTTTGTATGAAGATTGTATTTATATATATACACAAATATTTTTCTTCTGGCAGACCTATTAATATTTTAAGTGTGTCAGAAACTGCCATCACAATTGAAGATTAAATGAGTGGTAAGTCTTGAGCAGGTCTCTTTTTCCCTTTCATGCCTACTGGTCATCACAGCTAAAGGTTAAAATCTGGCATTTAATTTTTTTTTTAATTTATCAAGAAAGTAATGACAAGACTCTAAGGAGCTGGAGATGCTTTTAAGCTATTAGTGTTCTTCATTATTTCCTTCTCTTATGTTACTAATGTTCTCTAACAGTCTTTACTACAAATAATAGGAAGACATTTGTGTATGCCTCTTGGTTCTTCTTCATTTTCCTTTAACTATGGTTATTTTGAAGTAAAAGGAGCCTCATCTGAAGAAAGTTACTGTTTGTAGCTTTTAATTCATTCTAATTATGACATTTGAAAATATGGATATCCTGTGAAAGCCTTTATCTAAAAATCCTTAATAGACTGATTTTTTATGGGTATTTTTGGTGGTTCCATTTTTTAGTATATTAACTCTGCCTACAGTAAGTCCTCCACAGCAGATAGGTTTTACTTTTCAAAGTCTAGCCATGGCCTGCAATTTTAACTGCTGAATAGAGTTAAACTTTTCCACTTAGCTGGCTTCAGGAGTCTTCATTCTCAGTCGTGCAGGGTACGTTGTGTTCTTCCTCTGAAAGTTGTGCATGTGCTCTCTGCGTGTTTGTGCCTTGTCCTCACCCCTTTTTTAGAAAAAAGCACTCAGAGGTTGCCTGCATTGAAAACAAAGAGCTGGACTCAGCAGTAACAAGCTGTGCCTGTGGGTGTCAGCTGGAAAAGAGCTGGGTAGCTTCCTTGCACACTTCATTTTAGGGGCAGCTGGCTGGCAGCTTCTTGGCATCTTCGTATTCTCGGTGGTGCCAGTTTTGTGATAAAAGCCACTCTCAGTGGAAGAGCCTCTTCTCCTGTAGGAAATAATTGTGCACTTCTGAGGCTGTCAGTGCAGTGTCCCCGCCCCCAAAATGAGGCACTGCAGCTGTTTTTGTGGGGGTTTTATTTGCAGAAAGTAAAACACCACACTGACGCTTATTTATTCATGTACATGGTGTGGAGGAGTCAGGAGGCGCTGCAGTTGTCACTGGCTCTGGGTGTACTTTGTGTTTCTGACATCTTGCTGGCTGGCTAGGAATGCTGGAAATGGAGCAGAGTTCCTCTGCACGTGTCAGAGCCCCCTGTGAGGGGTCACACTGGAAGCTAGCTGATTTCATGACAATAATATTAAGGATCCATAGAAAAATCCATGTGATTTAAAAAATGATAACAATTGTGAATTGAGGGGTTTTGAGCACTGTGTTTTTTAATAAGGATCAGGCAATTTTTCTGAAATACTTGAATACATTGTGTGATCAGTACAGAAATCTTTACTCCTTGAGTTATAAACAGAGAAGTTTTCACGTGTGTTGCAAATGTTGTTGAGGTGCTATGAGAGGGCCTCATATATCCATGTGGATCTTGGAGTCTCATGGGGTTTTTTGGGAGAACAGAGTGTAGGTTTTGTGCCTCTCTTAGGTTGTTTCCAATTTGATATGTGTGTATTCCTGAAAGAATAAATAAATGTGACTGTTTTGTTGTTTTTTTTTACAAAATAAATATATTTCTTCTATATCTTTCAATATCTGAAAGAGGAGACAAAAGAAGCTCCCATGACTGAAGGGGAGGAGGACGACAGCGATGATGACGTTGAACCGATTGCGGAATTCAGATTTGTACCTAGCGACAAATCAGCCTGTAAGTGCAAGTGGGAATTCTGTGTTTTACTTTGGAGTCCTGCCTGTGTGTGGATGACTCTTGGGTGTAGAGATGTAAATGCCATGATCCTTCAGTGTCCTTCTCTAATGACTTGATTCCTGTGTGCTGGAAAGAACAAAGCAAATTTTTTTTTCCGTTGAAAATGGACTCCTTCAAGAAGCCGCTTCTCAAGGAAAATTCCAATGCTTTAAAGCAGAAACTGTTGAGTATAAATACACAACATGGATAATCTCACTTATATACATTTGCAGAGAATATGGATGGGAAATGTTTTTTTAATTACAAATTCAGTGATATTTGATTCAGTGACAATTTCATTAGAAGCATGCTAATTCACTGGCACTACCACTGGAAAGTTGTCATATCCTGTCTGGTGTGGAGCTTACTGTTGGTTTCAAGTTTTAGGAATCTGATGGATGAGATGCTGCAAGGATTCCTGCAGTAGGTAACCACAGACAGAATTGTCCAGAGATAAACCTTTATCATCAATGAAATAGTGCAAAAGTGCTGTTAAGAGGCTAAAGCACCAGGCAGGATCTCTGAAATCTGATTTGTTTCTTACATGACCTCTGGCTTGCTGGATAATATTTTCAAATACGAATTCAGTTGTGGTTCTGCTAAAGGAGTATCCTGACTCCTCTGATCACTCGGAGCAGGCAGAGTTTGTTTCTTGCCTGTTGCTTTGGGGTGTTGCTGGAGGTTTGTGTTCACTTGTGTTCCTGCAGTGGAAGCCATGTTCTCAGCGATGTGTGAGTGCCAGGCCCTGCACCCAGACCCCGACGACGAGGACTCAGACAACGATTACGAAGGGGACGAGTACGATGTTGAGGCCCGTGGTTGGTAACAGTTGCTTCTTTTGAAATACCTGCCAACACTTGGATATCTGGTATCTGTCATAATTGTTTGTTACTCATCTTGCCTAAACATCCCTTTTGCCACAGGCACGGTACAGAAATTAATAAATCTGCAGAAAATCTGTAGTTTAGCTGTTGCAAATGATAGGAATTCAGCAAAAGCATTGTTCTGGCTCTCCAGAGCACACAGACACAAAGAGGAGCCTTTCCTGTTGCCAGTGGCTGTGCTGCTGTGTGGTCAGTTCACATTGCTGTGCATATTCTGGACCTGATGCAAGCAGCTTTTTAATCTCAGTCAGTTAATCTGAGCACAACTTGCCCAGCTACTCCCCCATTCCTCCACCTCTGTGTGTTTCTGGCTCCGAAACGTTGGTCTTCTAAACATAAACTTGTTTTTGCAGAGCTAGAACAAGGTGACATCCCAAGCTTTTACACATACGAAGAGGGATTGTCACATTTAACTGCAGAAGGCCAGGCCACGCTGGAGAGGTTAGAAGGCATGTTAGCCCAGTCTGTCAGCACCCAGTACAACATGGCTGGAGTGAGAACAGAGGACTCCATAAGGGAGTTTGAAGGTAAGGCATGCTTGTGTTTTACTGAAGTGTAAGTGGCTCTGTCAGTGAAATCGAGTGCACTCTCAGCAACTTGGCAAATGACACCAAGCTGAGGGGGGCTGTTGGGATGGCATCCAGAGGGTCCTGGACAAACCTCAGGAGTGGGTCTATGGGAACCTCGTGAGGTTCAGCAAGGCCAAGTGCAAGGTGCTGCAGCTGGGTTGGAGCAGCTTCCAGTATCAACAGAGACTGGGAGATGAAGGGATTAAGAGCAGCCCTGCCAAAAAGGACATGGGGGTGCTGGTGTCCACTCACAGCCTAGAACACCAGTCATGTCCTAGGCTGTATCCAAAGCAGCATGGCCAGCAGGGTGAGGGAGGGGAATCTGCCCACACCTGGAGTGCTGCCTCCAGCTCTGGGGTCCTCAGCATAATAGGATATGGACCTACTGGAGTGAGTCCAGAGGAGGTCATGAAGGTGATCAGGAGTCTGGAGCACCTCTGCTGTGCAAACAGGCTCAGACAGTTGGAGTGTTTAGCCTGGAAAAGAGAAGTCTCTGGGGAGACCTGAGGCCTTTCAGTACATAAAGATGGGGATAGACTTTTTTGCAAGGCTGCTTGCTGTTGGACAAGGGGGAAGGGCTTCAAAATAAAGGAGATTCAGATGATAAAAGGAGAGATTTTTTTACCATGGAGGTGGTGAGCCACTTGCCCAGAGAAGCTGTGGATGCCCCATCCCTGGAAGTGTTCAAGACCAGGCTGGATGGGGCTTTGAGCAAACTGATCTAGTGGAGGTGTCCCTGCCTGTGGCTGCAGGGTCCCTTCCAACCCAAACCACTCTGTGGTTCTATGCTGTGAAAGTGGTGGTTCTCCAGCTTGGCTGATCCATAAGCCAGGACTGAGCAGGTGCAGTGCCGTGGGTGATAGCTCACTGCAGAAGGTGAGACATCACCCACGTGCCTGTGGCCCCATGGGCACCATCTCACCTGCTGTGGATTGAGGGGCTGCTCTGTTAAAAGTTAAAAACACTTCATTCTTCCTGGTATGATCTCCTGGAACAGTGGTAAAGTGAAGCTGATTTAGGATGAAAAAAAATTAAACTTATCAGTCTACACCATGGTTAGGAAGCAGTTTCTACTCTAAGGGAGTTGTAGTTTTTATTTGAGTTTTGATTTTGATTGTTTTTGGTTTTTTTCTGATACTCTGAATTATAAGTTAACAATTATCTTAACAGAGTTCAGGGTGAAATCTAAATCATTCAAACACACTGAAACAGATTTCTTAAAAAAGATTTATTTTTCTGAAGGATGCTGTCTCTTAATTCTGTTGATCATTCAAGTGTGTATTTAAGGAGTAAAATTTTTTTTGTCGGAGGAAAAACACCTGATTTCTCAGACTCTCTTTTCTGTGTGCTGTTTTCACTAGAGTAATATATTATCTGAGAGAAGAACAGGGAAGTTGTTTAGTAGCATTGCTTCTTTTTTTTTTAATTTATAAATTGCAGTGCTTTTTATATGCCCTCATGTTTTTGAAAGATGGAAAATGATGCAGTAATTGTGGATTTCTGGAAAATAATAACTGATTTGTTCTCATCCACAGGGAGAGGTTTTTAATCTTACTTGTTTTTTTAGTTGTTTTCAGGTTCTCTTTGTTCTGCAATTTTGAATAAATTTACATAGAGACAGCCATAGGTGATAGGCTCCTGTTCCAGCACTGCCCTTTGTTTGAAAATTCAGTCAGGTTTCTAAATCGCAAAATTCCGGAAATGAATATAAATTGAGCAGCAAGTATGTCACACGTCTCAGAGTCATCTTCATCATTTTGTTTCCTTTCCTAATCTTATTTGCTACAGTACTGCTGTTTGGTTTGTTGCAATTATAAACATTCCCAGGGCTGCTCAGTTTCAGAGTTGCATTATTTTTTGACATTGTAGCATAGGGAAATTGTTCTTTATTTCAGTGTTTGTTTCAGAACAGGATACAGCCTCTTTGTGCTACAATAAAGTTATTCAAAGGAATCATGCCATTTGTTACACCAAAACTTTATTTAAAACTTGAAATAATTAAAATCCAGTGTTTAAGTTTTTTTATAAGACGGGTGAGGTGAGTTTGTAGAAAGCGGTGACATCTTTATGTGACCAACCAAAAGAGCTGGAGCATGCCCAGGAACTTGTGAGCTCATCAGGGTTTCCTTACGCTGCTTTCAGAAATTCAGTGGAGGGGTTTTTTCAGTCCTGGCTACCTCTGGTCAGCAGAGGGCATCCGCTCTCTTTCCCATGGAAACGTCATCCCTCCTCCTCCGCTTTTTTTCAGACGGGATGGAGGTGGACATAGCGCCAGTAGTGGCCGGGCAGTTCGAAGACGCTGAAGTCGATCACTGAGGAGGACAGGTGCTGCTGTAAGTTCTTCTGGCTTCTCACATCAATGCTTTTCAGTCCTGCAGAGCTTTCCTTCTCTGTGGTTTGTGTAATGTATGTGATCCTACAGGAAGTGTCTCATGATATCAGGATGATGGTGATGTAGAAGGGAGCTGTAGTTATCACAAATGTAGAAAGATGTTTAATGATCTGTGCCAACATGCCTACTAGCATAAACCACTGCCCTGCAGAGGCATCCTGCATGGATGTGCCTGTCTGGAAGACAGGTCTGCCTTTTAGTTAATTTAAGAATTTTCTCAAAGGCTCTTAGATGCTGATATATAAACACTAGAGGCATCCCTGGAAGTTACTGTCTTTAGTGTCTGTTGTTTTGCCCTTAGTGTGTAGGATTTCCCAGGCTGTTCAAGGGGGCAGGACACTTTGCAGCACTGCATGTTCCTTCCAAGAGGGAAGCTTCATTATAAGCAGAACAGGAACAGCTCCTGGTAAAGTTACTGAGCTATCCAGATGGGATTGCTGTCAGGAGTGAACGACTTAGAGACAACACCCTGCTCAGGTGGTTGTGCCAGAGTGATCCCATGTCTTCCACCACCTGTGTTGCTTTTCTTCTTTCAGTAGCATCACAAGATGTGCCAGTGTTTCCTCGGTGGTGCTGGGAGGGGGAGGAAGAGCACCTTTTCCTGGGACTGTCTGTAGAGATGCACAGGCACAGGGGGGTTGTGATGCCACCCTTGCTTCAGCAGTGCTCACTAGTGCTCAGTCTGCACATGCTGCTCAAGTGGTGCTTGCCTCAGAATGGAGACTGGCAGCTCTTACCTTAAAGTGAGTGTCCAACTGTCCCACGTGAAACACTGGAGGGAGCAGCTGTGGAGCAAACAGCCAAAAGCACAGGGGAAGAAGGAGGAAAAGGACACAAAAAGGAGTGAGAGGCACTGAAAGAAAAGTGGGAAAGCAGTTGATTAGGGATTGCATTGTCACCAAGAAAGAGGCTGCAGTTCCCAAGGAGGGCTGTTGTGTAGGGATTCCTCCTCTGTTGCTTATTTTTCTTTGCTGCTGCAGTTCTGAAAGTCTGAGAGTAACCTTGTGTTCTCTTACTGACCTCTGTCACTGCTCCTGAATTAGTATTTATTGTCTGGTGTTTGAGTTCAAACTTCTGTAGTTGCATATCTATCCTGGCAAGGACTTTGCAGAACAGAGAGCAGTTCTTAACAATAAAATCTAGATACTGGTTGTCCTGCCATTGGATAGTCCTCCAGTTTGGTAAAGGGCACACTTAAAAATCAGAGAAAAGTCTTTAGCTGTAGATCAGGTGCCTCCTAGTAAGTGAATGGAAATTTGGGCTCTGATGACTCCAACTCCAAGATTACTTTGGTTAATGGTTTATTTAAAAAAAAAAAATGCCGTTGAAAAATTCAAATTTGACTGCTTTATCTATTATCCTGATCAAAATTTAACTAGATTAAGGAGAGTTAGTAGCTGATAGCAGATCTCTAAAAAGCCTGAAAGTGCTGATGGAAGTGCTGTAGACTTCTTCCAGCAAAGGACAAAATACACCCAGTAAGAAGTAGTGTTGGTTAGTGGAATTACTACTCTGCCTTCCATGGTACAGCATGTGGCTGTGGGAGATGAATGCTGTGAGAGGTGACTGCAGAGGATTTGCTCCTGTGCATCTGCTTTGCTGATCACAGCTGAAGGGCTAATCCCTGTCAGAGCAGATCAAGTGACCTGCACGTGCAGTGTCAGGTGCTGCTGCAGTGCCTTCACTCCAGGCAGCAGTTTGGGATGGCCCTTTTTAAACACCAGCCTGAGCATTTGGATGTAATTTAAGGAAGTTTAGGAACCTAGGAGCTAAGGCAGCAATAAGGAACTGAAGGTAGAAAGTGACATGGACAGCTCTTGGAGGTCTGTGCCAATAACCCTGCTCAGAGGGTGGCTTGGCTCTACACTCTATGTAGGGTGGAGAAGGGAGCCTGCTGCGATCCTGTGGATACTCCACGGAGCAGCTTGGCCCTTTTAACCTCCTGAACTGCAAAATGATCTACAGGAACATCTTGCTGGTGATCCCTTTGAGAGCAGTGTGCTGCCCTGCCTCCCAAACGATGCCCTTGTGTGATGCTCACGTTGCATGCCACCCAAATGGGATGTGACAGTCTCCTGCTGGAGCTCCTGGAAGACGCGCTGGCAGTTGATGCACGACATTCCCAGTGTTCCTGCCATAAGCAGTGTTTTGTCTGTGGCTGCAGCATCACGAGGCTGCAGCAATTGTTCTGAAGCAATTGGTGTGTCTGCATGTGGGTGCAGCGGGGTCTGCCAGGGCACCCTGGTGCCTGCTGTGAGCACATGCTGTCCTTAGCTGACCTGAGTTAGAGCTGCTGCCAAAGCAAAGATGCTCAGCCCTTCTGAACATTTATGGGCTTGTAGTAAAGTGCTGTCCTCTGACTGCAACCAACAGATAGCTACTACTCTGTGATGCTTAATAACCTTTTATTTTAATGCCAATTATGTAAACTTGGGTGTCTTGTGTCTTTCAGATTCCTCTTGTGGCACTTCCAGAATAAGCTGTAAAACCGAAGGCATTGCAGTGACTATCGGGAGTTAACCTTTCTTTTAATGACCTAAGTTTAGACATCTAGGTCTATAAATGCTTGTAGAGATGTTTAAAACAGGGTTTGACATTTGTGACCACTATGAGTTTATTTTAAAAAAACACAAAATAAACAAAAACAATAAAACCTCTTGCATCTAACACTTGAATGGGGCTAATCGGGGTCATTTCATAGAATCACAGAATGATTTGGGTTGGAACAAACCTTAAAGATCATCTGGTTCCAACCCACCTGCCATGGGCATGGATGCCATTGAGTAGATCAGGTTGCTCAGGACCCCATCCTAACCTGGCTGTGAACACTGCCAGGCATGGGGCAGCCACAGTCTCTCTGACCAAACTCTCTGGCCTTTTAAAGAAGCCTTTGTAGTAATTCTAGGACTTCAGAAATAAAACTGTAATTAGAACAGAATTTTAGATTGTCCTAGAATTTTCCATATTTTTTTACCTGTCATTGACTCTTATGGAGTAGAAATTGGAATAGAAATGTTACAACTAAAAGGAAATAGGGTTGGCCAAGGATTAAAAGAAAAACTCCCTCAAGTAACTGGCTTTATCATTTCAGTGCTATCCCTTTCATTTCTCTGAGAGCTGAGCTTGGGTGGTAGAGGAGATGGAATAAAGTCTGTAAGGTCCAGACAAAGAGAACTGTTTTCTGTCTTTGTATTAAATGTTAACATTGTTAAATAAACTAAGATTTTTATATCTCACAACCAGCTCACTGTTGCAGTTCTCCCTCCTTTACTTCAGCAAGCAGCTTGAGCCCTTGAGTTTCAGAACTCTCTTTTGTAAAAAAAAAATCTTCAGTGAAGCCAAAGCCATTTTCATCATTTACCTGGATGTGGAGCAGAGCATTTGCATTTGCAGAGTGTGCCTGTGACAGAGTTAGTCAGACACATCTCAAACTTAGGAACCCAGCTTTAGATTGCCAAGATGCTGGTCCTGCTGGAGTTTTTCCTGTTTTGTCTCTCTGCGGAGTGGTGATTTTTGCCATTGGGAAAAATTAGCAAATTCAGGTTGTTCCTCTCTTGCCCCAGTATTGAAATGAAAGTCTGGACCAAACTTCCTCTGTTTTTCCTTCACTTTGAAGCTGACCTGTGATTTTTTTTCTGGGGGGGTGTGGAGCTGAGGTATTGCTGTGTTGGTATATGCAGTTTACTGACCCTACACTCTGCTTACACCTCAGGATGTGATTTTCTTCCAAGGTACAGGATAATTATAAGCACTCCTTGTTGAATATTCATTAGGAATGCCAGTCAAAACAGGGATGACTTAACAGTGCTGTGAACCCCTGAAGTAGCTGAATGAATGAGGTATTCAGCATGTTATGCAGCAAGACATTCTACAAGGCATGTCTTTACCAGCCCCTTTGTGCACATACAAACGTACTCATGTGAGCGTGTGCATGGTTTTGTTAGGGATTCAGAGTTACAAAGGAGGATACAGAGTTACTTTTTGCACTGGCCTTTGGAGAATCTTGGCATGGTGAGATTTTGGGACAGGTAAAACTCCTACCAGCACCATAATTGAGGCAGCAGGCTCATTGAATTCTTAGTCACCATTAACTGTTGAAGCAGACCAGTGGGATTTTCTTAGTGTTTGTAAATCTGAGTTGGAATGTGTTTCTGTTGTTTTCCACAATAAACTGCAGACCTTTACCTACCCTGGCAGATGGGCAAAGTTAACAGGGCAGCTGGACTGTCCACAGTTCCTCTCACCACATCCAGAAGGAGAATTTGTGTTGTACTCATGTGGAGCTCCACAGACATCTTGTAATGCTTCCAGTCAAATCAATGGAGCAAGATTAATTGAGGTGAGGTGGAAACAAACCTGGATGAATGCTGAAGGTAGCATTGAGAAGTGTCTTGTGTGAATTGACATGTTTTATTTTCGATAAAATTTTGTATTTAGGCTGTTTGTAAATGTTCTGGACTTCATAAGCATTTGTTACCTCAAATATAAAATACTTCTTTTTGCCTGTACTACCAAAACCAGTTAAATTCTTCAGTTCCTAGTTTAGATTTATTTTTCATTTTTCTGCTACTTTTCTTGGGTTTTTTTGTTTGTTTTGCATTAATTTAGTCAATTTAAGGCTTGTCTAATTCCTAGTGATTTTTTAAAAAATTATATTCTAGTGCCTATAAAGACAGCAACTACTTGTTAATCATCCAGATTTGTTCCAATTTCTTTTAAACTATATGTTGTGCACAAATAAACAAGGCAGACATGGAGAAGTCAGATCTGATCTGACCTCTTCATTAATGGACTTTGCTTTTGCAGGCCATCAAAAATTATGTGGAAGTAGGGCCTCCAATCTAACAAATCTTGGCTGCCTGTCGGTTTGTATAAATGTTTTCTCTTTTCTTTGTCTGTTTATACTCTTTGAGGTTTATTTTTGAGACGTTTATCCTGTGGGCTCTATGGGCTCAGAGGAGGTATCAAATCATATTGATTTTGAAAGACTTGTTTCCATAAAAAATGAGGTGAAAAAGAGGAATGGGAAAAGTTATTAGGCATGGATCACTTTAAAAGGAGGTAAAAGAGATTAAAAGCAGTAAAGTAATAAAGGGGAGGTAGAAACCCCCCAAAGGATCTGTTTTAAAAGCAGAACAAAATATAAAAATATGTGTTTTTTCAGAGGATCACATCTTTTCAGGCTCTGTGTGGTGGTGTGTGGTCCTTGCCATGGAGAGTTTTAATAAGGACAAGTTTCCTTTTGTAGATTTACTCACACTACAGTCAAAGAGCTGCTGAATGATAACCCAGCAGTTCGAGTTCTCTTCAGCATATTAGCAGGCTGATTTTTTTATTATTAATAACTGAATACAGGGTCATGGACAGGACTCTTGTATGTAAAGCATGTTCAGTTGATTTAATTTTGCAATATAATCTTATAGGTACCTTGAAAAAATAAAACAAGATTTTATTGCAACAAGGAAGAAATTACATGGAAATATTTACTTCCCAAAGTCTTGCAGAAAAGATAGCTGACAATAGTAGCTGTTGAAGACTTCATCAGTTTACTGTGAAAAACCATTCCCTTTCTCTTAAAATGTAGTTTGTAAGGTGACTTGGATGATGAGGCAAGGAACATGATACTGAGATCTTCGTAGAATTTGTTAACCATCTCTCCTTTCAAATCAAGTAACCATAAAAAGAAAAACTGGATTTACTCTTAAACTTTAGAAATATATTTTGGCATGTTAAAAAATTAAACAGCAGCCAGAAGAAGAAACCTTGTGGTAGAAACAGCTTCAGAGGGTGGTACCCATCAGTGATGTTTGCCTCAGCTGGGGCTGTAAAGGGCATTGTGTATGTAGCTTTCCTGTAGTTTTTATCTCTATTACTTATTCTCCTGCATTGCAGATTGATTTGTTTTTTAAAGAAGTTGGTAAGAGCTACATAAAATCAAGGACAAATTGAGTACTGCATGATTCATCCCTATATACTATGTCTATGTGAAGAGGCAGCAGTAATTGCTGATAAAAAGTAGAAGGTTTTGCCTAAAATGCCATTTGAAGTGTAAATCTATAGAATTTTATGGTGTTTTATTACTGCTTTTTCCAACCAAGGTAAATATTCAGCAATCTCCAATGGGACAGGATGGGACAGAGCCTTCCTGGAAGGAAGCAAGGGGTTACTTACCTGCACTCAGATATCATTAAAACAATGTTGGCCATACAGACTTTAAATTTTGGTGTAGGGTGGCTCTAGAACAGAGCTGTGGAGACTCTTCTAGGGAGTAGTGTAGCCTTCCTTCTCTCAGAAGTAGGTATATGGCAGGTAGGAATATGATGATGTCAGTATAAGAAATCTTCAGCTCCCTTTTTGCAGGTGTCTTCAATGGGAAGAAATCCAATAAAATCAGACCTTGAAAGGGATATTTCTCTAAAATTTGTTTTGCATGCTAGTAAAGGTCAGCAAATGGCACTTATGGCTAAAGTGACAAAAGTTAGGTTTTAACAGTCCTTCACATTCATATGGCTTAACTGAAAACAGTGGCAGATATTCCCAAAATCCCAGTGCGCGTTTACAAAATAATTATTTTAATACAAAGTGGTAAGTCAAATATTTCAAACGTGAAATCTGAAAATACAGCATAAAGATGGCACAGAAATCTGTCAACAGTTCTCTGAAAGCTTTGTATCTGTAGATGTTGAAAATATTTTTTAATGTAGTGCTTCCAGATTTCAGGATTTGATGTCTCAAGGTATCCGAGGAAAGATTTCATCCCATATAAAAGCCACAAGTATTGTACCTGAAATGAGAAGTTACAGAAAGGACCTTTATTTAAATGTGCTTGAGAAGGACACAGTACTGGTATGGAAAATAAACATTATGTTCAATTATTTGATTGTCTAATACAATACAGCAGGGCCTGCATCAGTAGTTTTTGCAAAGGAAGCTTCAACAGACCGTGCCAGTGCTTGCTGTGAGTTAATAGTCTTGGTTTTCCTAGTGTGGCTGCTGCTTTGATCTGTGTAAGCCAAGCCAAAGGCAGAGAGTTTGGCTGGGTGAATCCAACACAGGCACCTTCCTGTTCCTGATCAGAGCTCCTTTCTTTATAGCTGGATGCATAAATGGCTGATCAGCATCTTAACCTCCATCCCTCTCCTGAGTTTGTTAGCTCTGTCTGTTCTGAAAACCACGTGATTTTTAGGTGTTGCCAAGTGGGTACAGGATAGTGGGAATTTTTTGAAGATCATTCTCATTTAGGATTTATTCTGAAGCTGAAAAAATGTTAGTTTGAGATAATGTACGATTCTCATAAAGAAACTTCTATCTAAATTTGGAAGGAACCCATAAATCCAAAGGGCATCCAAATACAATTTATTATGACCTTTTTTTTTACTGCAGGAAAAAACCATCAGTTTATTCTCTCAGAGACAAAGAGGATCCTGCTTGATGGTGTTGCCCACACATAAGCTTGTATTTATGAAACTTCCTAGATGACAAAAAAAGCTTATTGAAAGGGATTCTGTTTAGTACAGTCTGCCACTCGGTGCAGGATTTTGCCTATGGATGGGTCAGTGAGACTTTCCCTGGCTGAGTTCCAAAACCTCCACGCTGGAGACTGTAGCATTTCTCCAGGAAACTAATTTCAGTGTTGCTGTGCCCTTCCTCCTGAATGTTTTCCTGGAGTCTAAGCTGAACTTCCCATGCCTCAGTCTGTGGGTTTGCTGTTGTTGCCAAAATGAATGGTTAATCTCTGTTAATCCTTTTAACTACTCTTGAAATAATGCTTGACTTAAAACAAGCTTTTATCTTATTTTTGCAGCCTAAACAAGTCTGGTTCCCTCAGCCTTCCCTCCCAGATCAGGTTCTCTAGGCTCTTCATTATCTTTGTGGTCCTGTACTGCCTGGATTCTGTTTTTTGAAACATTGCTTTTGAACTCCAAACCAGCCATGTTCCAGATGTCACCTGACAAGCATTGAGTAGAAAGAGGCAATAATCACAGAACCAATTTATTTGGAAAAGCCCTGAGTCCAACCTATGACCAAACACCACCATGGCAATAGATCATGGCACTGAGTAACACATCCAGTCTTTCCTTAAACACCTCCAGGAACAGTGACTCCACCACCTCCCTGGGGGGCAGCTCTTTCCAATATCTAATCATGCTTTCAGTGAAGAAATTCCTCCTAATGTCCAGCCTAAACCTCCCCTGGCACAGCTTCAGCCTATGTCTTCTCATCCCATCACTGGTCACCTGGGAGAAGAGACTGAAACTTCCCCTACCCCAGCTGCAGCCTCCTTTCAGGTATCTGTGGAGAGTGACAGTCCTCCCTGAGCCTCTTCTTCTCCAGGTTAAACACCCCCAGCTCCCTCAGCCACTCCTCACAGGACTTGTGCTCCAGACCCTTCCCCAGCTCTGTTGCCCTTCTCTGGACCCACTGCAGCACCTCAATGTCCTTGCTGAACTGAGAACTGGGCACAGCACTGGAGGCATGGCCTCACCAGTGCCTAGTACAGGGGACAGTCACTTCCCTGCTCCTGCTGGCCACACTATTGTTGATACAGGCCAGGTGCCATTGGCCTTCTTGGCCTCCTGGGCACAACTGGCTCACGTTCAGCTGCTGTCAACCAGCACCCCCAGGTCCCTTTCTGCTGGGCCACTTTCCAGCCACTCTGACCTCAGCCTGTAGCCCCGCATGGGGTTGTTGTGGCCAAAGTGTAGGACCCAGCATTTGGTCTTGTTGTATCTCATGTTGTTGGTCTCAGCCCACCTCTGCATTCTGTGGAGATCCCTCTGTAGAAGTGCTGATCCCAAACTGGTGAATCATCTGCTTTTTCTTGCAGAGAGGCCAAACTGTTGTGAACAAACTTCAACTCAAGTCACTGTTAAACATACTGGGGAGTATGAACTCCCAGTACTGACACCAGCATACTCTGCATGGTAGTGGCCACCAGCCAGGTGTCAGCCCATTGATTGGCCAAGTTTGAGGTCAGTGGTTTGGCCAATCTTTATTCTGTCTCACAAACTTTTTATGTGACCCCACTTTGAACCAAGAACACTGTGAGAGGTGGTATCAAAAGCCTTACTGAAGTGAAGGCACATTACACCCCTGCTCCTTCCTCATTCCCACATGCATTCATCACAGAAGGCAACCGAGTTGTTCAGGCATGGACTATCCTCACTAAGTCTGTGCTGACTGTTCCTGTGTTTATCTTTGTGTTGTTTACATGGTTGGAAATGGATTCCAAGACTAGATGCTCCACCATCTTCCCACTGACTGACGTGAGACCAGCTAACTCATAGTTCCCTGGCTTCTCTCTCCTCCTCCAAAGCAGGTGTAATATTAGCACATTTCCCATTGGCAGGAAACTCCTCCAACTGCTGTAACTTCTCATAAATGAAGGACAATTCCAACACTCTACCTCAACTCTAGGCCAACTCTGCCTTCATTTCTAGGTGAATCCCACTAGAGTCAATGGATTCACAATCACATATGTTGTTCCCTATTTATTACTTCCTTTCCAAAACCTTACTGATTTACACAGAGGTTTGGGAGCATATTTTGCTTGGGAAGACTGAGTAGTACCTCAGCCTTTTCCATGCCATCCATCACTGGGTTGTCTTTCCCATCCACCAATGGATCTGCATTTTCTCTGGACTTTTTTTGTGTTTTTTAACTCTGTGTGTCCCTGCTCTTAGTTCCAGCTGAGCTCTAACCTTCCTGACTTTTTTTCCAAGTGCCTGTGCAAAATTCCTATACTCCTCCTTAGCTGCCTGTCCCAGTTTCAACTTCTTACATGTGCTCCTTTGTTGTAGGGAAGCTCTTTGTCTAGCCAGCAGGGAAAGGCTTTCTGTCCAAATTCCTAGTCTAACACTACGTGACAGATTCCTTCTGCACATCTAAATCTATTACTGAGCTCTCATGAACTTTTTCTAAAAAAATCACCTTTTCCCATTTATAGCAGCTTCCAAGGGAATTAGTACTGACTTAGCAATTCCCCAAATAAGCAGAATTTTGTTTTGAAGTCCAAAGTCTGGACAGCTCTGCTATTTACTTTCCCAGTCTTCCTCTGCACCCTGAACTCTTGTCAGGACTACAACCCAAGTGGCCACTCCATTCAGGACCCATTCTTCTCTGTAGGCAGCATTACCACTCACTGGCCCTTTAGGATTTGAATTAGACATAATTACTGACAGTTTCTAGGAACTTCATGGATTGCATCCATTCACTGCTTAAGAGTTTTTGCTCTGTCAGATGATGTCTGTGGAGCTGAAAACCACTATGAGGACCAGGGTCTGTGAATAGAGGTAGTTTGTTTTCCAGTTGTTTGTTGAAAACCCCCTTTGCTTCCAAGTCCCTGAGATACTGAATAGTTCACTGCACACAGACTTGGAATTCTTGTTTCATTTCTTAAGTGTTCTGAACTTGCTGGCAGCGTCAGAATAGCCTCTCCTCTGAGGAGAAAGGTCAAAGTCTCACCTATTGCCTTCTCCTTTGCTTACCTCCTCCATTTGCATCTATGGCTAAGTGACTGTCGTGGCACTTATTTTGTAAAGAATAGTATTAATTTTTCTAATAAAATTGATCTAAAGAAGGGGGCCTTGATTCTGATTTTATGGTGTTAGAAATGTAGCAGGAGGCTAGGCCAGGCTGGATGGCTTTGAGCATCTTGGTCTAGTGGAAGGTGTCCCTGTCCCTAGCAGGGGGGTTGGAACTGGATGGACTTTCATGTCCCTCACTCTACAATACAATTCCATGATATGCTAAACTGGCACCTGTCCAGCAAAGAGCATTTAATTTTACTGACCTCATGACTATCTTGTCACCAGCTCTTCCATTTGTAGTTGCCATCTCCCTGGTACTGAAAGAGCAGCATTAGCTCAGTCCCCATCATTACTGATGGTATAATAATGCCTGGAACACTAACATGAATTCCTTTGGCAGTAAAACAGAAACCATCTTTGTTCCACTGGTACTTACTGAGTCTATGTTCACCGTGCAGAACTTAGCCCTGCCTGTGCTGAGTTATAAACACTTGCTGAGATCTACATTTGTTGCAAAAATCCAGAGTTTAATGCTCCTTCACCAAGCCATTTTGAAAAATGAGTAATTAAGTACTGTTTCAAGATTAAATTTCTGAAAAATCATAAACCACCAGTAGATTTGTTTATCCTAAAAGAAAACTTCCATTTCATCCTTGTCTTGTGAAAGTGATAATCAATCTTCCTCTTCTTCCAAATGTCCTTTCTAAGAACATTGTTTACAACATGCTTACAGCCAGATCAGGATTCAGTTATGTACTGAATTCTCTCCATATCCTTGCCCTCATGGATTTTTGCTACAGCCATAAATGAGAATATATTGCACTTTGCACTGGCAATTTTAAGTTTCATACTATATTAGTCTGTGGTTGCACTGTGAGGTAGTTATTACAGCAAAACACAAAAAAACCCCTTCTGAAAGAATTTCCCAAAGTAAGAACAAAGTAATTTAACCATCTAAGGGGCTGATGCTGGAAGAAGTAAGATATCAGATTAGCATATCATTGTGACTCTGCCAGTTTCTAGGAAGTCTGAAACAGCATTTCTGCTGACACGCAGATTCTGAAAGTAATTTTTACAATTGAATTTAAAATATCCCTTCCCTCATCATCTACTTTCATGATTCTGCTTAGAGGTTCTTTCTACAATAATTTATCATCATAACAGGTCTTTTTCATAGATGCCTCATCATTTTGTCCAATTGTGAAAAAAAAGCTCTATTATTTTCTTATTTTCGAAAAGTGTTGGAAAAAAATCACTTCATGTTAAGATTTGTAGATCTGCACTCCTGAATTCATCAATCCAGTTTTCAAATACAGCAATCTCATCTATACTTCTACCTCAGACACTCTTTGTTTAGAAGTCTTGATTATAAAGTGTCTTAAATGTATCCATTAAACATCCTTGTTCATGGATACATGATCAAGGATACATGATCAGTCTATTACAAGGATTCATTCATCCTTGTAATGAGATATTTTTATCACCAATAGATTACTTGGTCCTTCACATGATCCACAGACCTGAGATCTGTCACTAAATGCTGATTACAGCAGTGACACTGTGCAAGAAGTGATGTGTCCTGAGTATTCACACCTTTACAACTGCTCAGTCTGCAGGAGTTCCTTTCCCTCATAAATCAAGAGACAGCATTCAATGTATTCAGTATATTCTAGATGTTAATTAATGACAAACTACTGGTCATGAATTTTCATAGAAATGTAACATTGCTCCCTAATCACATCCTAAGTTCCTCAAGTCATGGGTCCATTTTGGTTAACAATTGTTGGTCTTACGTCAAAAATCACCTGGAGTTTTTCTGCAAAGCTGTTCTGCAGAACACATTTAGCATTTAAGTAGAACATGGGGTTTCAGAATGCCTCCCATTTCTTTAAATCACTTGCCAAAAGTTTAAATCCCACGTACTTACAACCTAGAAAATCTTTAAATGGTTATGTGGTTGAAATCAGTTAATGAAAGCTAAAGCTGAACTGAGAGAAATATTATGTTCTGTCAGGACCTGAGCAATGCTGATCAGCTTTGCCTATGACATTTCATTAATTACTCACTGAACAGTTATCAAGCTTACTCTATTTTTCAGTTATCCTGTTTAGAGATCTAATTCAACAAGATTATATTAAAGTGAATTTTAGTTAGGTTTAAACTTCCGTCTTCATTTCTGGCTGGCTGAGAGTCAAGGCAAGGAGAACATGCACATACATGAACTCAAGAAAAGGAAGTTTTTGGTCATAACAGGAGCCCTTTCCAGTGTTTCCTGTGTGTATTTTACATCCTGTTGTGCCTTCATCATTGTTGTACCTTCCAATAGGATTAACAGCCATGAAAGAACTCAGGATTAGCAGACTGCTTCTTTATATACCCTAAGCAGAAAGCTCAAGATCTGTAGGGACCAACTGTAAACAAACAACAGCATGAAGTATCACATGGAGCATTTTTATCTGCACACAGCTAGAAGTCAAAATCAATAGCTTCCAAATTAAAACCATAATTTCAGTTAGAAAAAATCTAGTTGCTAACATTTGTTATTCTTAAACTAAGAGCAGACCTTGTCCAACAGTGACTAGGGGAAAAAACATAGAATGAGAACTGCAAAGTTTAGACACTATGGGGATAAAAGATTTGATAGCATAAAAATGGTAATTGAGAAAGCATATTTAAGGCACTTGTCCCAATACCTGTGGGTAGGGTTTGTTTCTTTTTAATTTATCATCCTCATGTTTTTGTAAACTGTTACAAAACATGACTGACACTGTGTGGTAACCAGTATGTTTCTCTTTTTGAAGTTAATCAGGCTGATATTTACTTTCAGGTAAGGACCACATGATGTTTAAAGGTGCTTCCCAATCCAACTAATTCTGTAATTCACTAAACAGTGCTGCAAGCAGTCGACATAAAGCATTAAAAAAAGTGTAGAATACACAGCCTGCATTTGCAAAATGAAACCACAATTCTGAATGGCTTCAACACACACATTGTAATTTACCATTTTCTGGATTTATTTGATACAAAAATCAAGCACTCTCAAATAAAGAACACTTATTTCTTGATTTATGAACCATGTACTAAATAACACTTTCTCAAACACATAAAGTATTAAGAACTTACCTAAGCATGGTGCTATCCAATATACTAGAGAGTAACTCAAAAATTTGTCATAGAAACAATCTGCGTGTAATGAAAAAGCCAGTGCTGGGTTAAATATTGCTCCTGTGAGATTTCCACCTGCAATAAAAGGTAAATAGCATGAAATCAAACCATCTTTCTTAACATTTACTTTAAATTCAAATGCACCATACTACAAGAAATCTACAGCTGGCAGTAAAATGAATTAGCAGAAAGAGTTTGAACAGGTAAAACTCTTCTGAAGTTATTCACCTGATGACATAGTAAACAGTTAACTGTTTTCTCAAAGGCTTTAAAACATGTGAAGGGTATGCTGTAACTTCCTTTATCTCTTTCTAGCAAATATTCTTTAAAGAGATAGGTCTGGCTAATGCTGAATGTTTCTATTGATAAAGCTAGAAGCTATTTCTGTATCATGATTTTAGAGGAGACAGAAATGACATAAGCCATCACATTACAGCCTCATGTCACATGAAACACATGCAAAATAAAAAAGTGTCAAGTAGTGTTCTTGCTAAGCTGACCCCTATACTTTAAGAGTACTAATATTATTATATCAATGCACAGAATGTTAAGATTTTCACATGGTATAAGAACGGTGGGAAAACTGTTGTTCAAAGAAAATAAAAGCAAATGCCACTCCAGTGTCTTGTAGAAGGAAGCCAAGCACCTTGCCTCTGATTTCAGATGTAAATGGAGCTGACTAAACATTTTCTAAATAACAAGATCCAAACACATTACACTGGAGACTAAACTGTAATTACACTGCAGATGAACCTGGAGCTAAGTGTGTTTAATTCTAACATATGTTTTTCCTCTCATTGCAATTCTGCAGAAAAAGCATTGCTCATAGCTAAATTACCTGTATTCCTGTACTGTTAGCTACTAACCACCCCATACCTGTTTTATTTATTAACCTATTACCATAAAATATTCTATAATTGCATCTGTGTAATTCCTTACAGCTTATTCTTGACTTCTCCCCAAATAAGCTTGTATGAGCTTTGAACCCACCCTTTGTACAAATACCCTGCTGCTGTAATCCTCATTTGCTATGACTGTGCAATCATTTATCCAAAGTTTTAGTAAGGCTTCTGTCATTCTATTTCTCTTTCTATATTCTCCTTATTATTTCTTTTACTATTATTATGGTTCAGGACAATTTTAATCTTTGCCTACTCAGTTTACTGTGGTTTTACACTTGTCCTCAAGAACAAGTCATATTTACTGTGCAGTCTGTTTTTCTGCACACTGACATATTAGAAATGTCCATGGTTGCCAGGAAGCCCAGCTACAATAATTTACTTTGCTTTAATCTATTTATGACTCCACTGCTTCTGCTTTTATATCCACAAACATACAGTTGAAAGCAGAATTTCATTCTCAGGATGCAGCTGATGAATTAGACAGAGTTTTAACTGCTGTATTTCTTCAATATTCATTACTAATAACTACTGGAATATCAACCATAGACCAGGGGCACTACTATAATCCTACCTAAAATTATTCATTTAACACCTCAGTCTGTGTACCAGCAAAGATAAATTATTTTATGGCAGAAGAAGTATAATCTCTTTGATGGAGTGTGCATAAAAACTTTAAATGCCACATAGTGCATGAGAAAGTAATTTTGCTATTTGCCTTTATTAAAAACAAAGCCAAAATTGGGAAGAAATTAAGAATTAAAAATAGGCATGTCATTTGAACCTTACTATGTTAGGCTCAGAAAAATCTAATCCATTTCATATGATTCTGACTTAACAGTAATGCTACCTCTAAATGAAAAAGCCTTCAAAAGGTGTATTTTTTTTAACTCCTAAATAAGTACTTTCCCAAAGGTATTATACAAAAATATTGTTTACCATCTTATATATGGTCTGCATCCTTAGCTACTGAATCATTATTAAGGGTAACATGTAAAAACATAATGTTCTTTTTTTGGTCTTTATTTAGCAGAAAAAAGAGTTAAGCAGTATTGGAGCTTTTGTATACAGTACAGTACTACTATAAAAATTTGGTTTGTGTAGGACTAAATGTAAAAAAAATACAAATATGTTTAAATATGAAAAAGTATAAGGAAAACTAAAGTAACAGCTTGTAATTTTAAAAATAATGTATAACCTGATGTTATTTGTTAGAGTGCATGGCAGACCTATAAACAGCAAGCAAAGAGGTGCAGAAGATTTCCTGAGAATGATCCAGCCCAGCTAAAATATGCATCTGTCTTCACAGCCTGGAGATGAGAACTCACTCCTGCTGGAGGCCACACTATTTGTGACACCTGATGTGTAGTGACTCTCCCTACGGCCTGGAAGAAGCAGAGGTGGGACAGACATGGCTAGGGCTGTGCCATGAGATCCACAGGATATACGGGATATGTGCAGCAGGCATCATCCATGGCCACTTCCCAGGCTCCTCACTCCTGCCTCAGCTGTGACAGCATCTGAATACCTAGATGTTTTTGTAGTAGACAAGTGCATTGTAGTTTCAAAGAAAAGCAAAGCAAAAAGCCCAGGCAGTGCAGGGTGCTGTGCACACGATGCAGAAGAGGCCTGAGGTTTCCTAGAAGTCCGTGCGGATCGATCGCACCGGAGAGTCCCGACAAGCCCCAGTTTATGGCACAGAAGGGCTCTTGGTACACTCAGCCTTCACGTGGCACACTAAGCCTCCTCCTGCTAGAAAAAGACAGCAACCTGCCCAGTGACACTGGGAGGGAATTCTTGGTATGGATTAGCTAAAAGAAAGGCAGTGTGACACGTGTTATTATATATGACTGTTGGCTAAGTGGGAGAAGAAGCAGGAATCCAGATTTCTATGCTTGTAGGAGAGGGAGGAGGATACTTGGCTACACATCCACCAAGCAACTCAGAAATATATTTAATGTCCTCAAATGCACTGACACCTTGCTTCTGCTTTTAGAAAGTGGTTCAAATTGCTAAGTTAATTCTCAAAATTCCCTGTCGACTTTTATCTTTTGGGTATTAGCTAATTTCAGCTAAAGATAATGAGTAAAGATTTTTACATTACTACACCTGAAAATGTGACTGTACACTGTTCTAGATGCTATTATGTTAAATAGCATTAATACAACTAAACCTTTAGGACAAGGCATCAATAACATCCTGGATGTTTGCAGGTAAGTGAAGTGATCTCCCTCTCTCAAAGGGATTTGGTAATTCCTTAGATGACTTTTTCTGTGGTGGGGGCAGTAGCAAGAGCAAGAGTTCTGTAATCATCTCTTTCACCTCTCCAAGCTACACAATCTCCTTGCCAGTAGGAGAAGGACTCGCTGAAGGGCAGTCCTCAAGTGACCTAACAAGTCTTGTCACTTCGGTAGGGACAAGAGGGAACATCACCAGTCAGGAGAAAGAAGTTCAGACTGGCTCCCCTCACCTCTCCCTTCCCATTGGTCCAGAGAGGATGCACAGGTGACAGCGTCCCAGCTCTGGGAAGCACGAGGTGATAATCAGGTAGCAAAAGGCAGGAATGTGTATGCACATGGCATTACAAACAAGGCAGGCTCTAATTAAACAAGCACCTATTTTTTTCCCTTTTTTTACATTTGGTCACATGAAGCATTATTTCTGTATGCATTCCACAAATAACCATTCGCGCTTCTGATTTAAGGAAGTAGTTAAATAAACTGCACTGATATGAATTATGCATTATTTAAATGCAGAGCTTCCATATTACCAGTCTATACCCTGCTGTTGCACAATCAGCATTTTTCCTGGTGCAGCCAGCGGTGCTCTCCCAATGTCACTTGGTAATCAGAGCACATAGTATGAAATCTCTCACGCTGTATAAATAGTTGGATTATGAAACAATCCTTCACTGAGATATTTTAACACTTAACCATATGTACTTGCAGACCTGACATCACTTTAACTGCATAACTCATTTCATTCTTAACCCTATACCTGCCTGGAATGCAACCAGGCAAACTTTATATAAACACCAAATGAACTTTGCATTTGTAGGACGATACAAAAAGAAATCGTCGAGGAAAGTGTAATTTCATAAAAAGCATTTTGCGTCTTTACACTTCTAAGAAAACAGTAAGAACTCTTTCCATTACAACTTTATTGCAGGAACAGAAGAAAAAGAAAGTAAAAAGACTAACCTGCATACACGAGCATGGTGATGAGAAGAGCAATCAAATGGACTCTGTACTTGGGATTAACACTTTCGGCTCGCAGGACGGCCAGCTGGAAAACGACAGAAAAGAGCAGTTCTATGCAGAACGCCTGCATCTCTGTAGTCTGCATGGGGCTGCTGCAGCCCTGCGAGAGCGCCCCGAGATGTGGCTCTGCCATCTCCAGACTCCAGACAAAGTGCATGAACCCTCTGGCGAGCACCGCAGCCACGAACTGAGCGGCGATCTTGAGTCCCCCCATCCTGGGCGATGTGCCGCCGCCCCACATGGGCTGCAGGGTCCCGCAGGGATTGCATGTGCTGCCCGCCAGGGTCAGGCCGTGCAGGACGGTGAAGCCGTAGGTGAGCGTGAGGGCGGTGTGCGGCTGCGGCTCCACGCCGCCGAGCAGGCTGAGCTCGTTCGTGCAGGCGCAAATCTGGAAGGTGCTGAACGTCTCCACAAGGAAAGCGAAGAGGAGCGGGCGGGAGCGCAGCCGGCGCCGGGCCAGCCTCCGGCACAGCCCCACGGTCGCCACGACACCGAACATCAGCAGCAGGGAGCTCCCGAGCCCACCGACAGCCATGCCCGGAGCTTCACAGGCCCGAGGGCTCGCGGAAGGTCCGGCACCTCCACCTGCGGCGAGAAAGAAAGCAGGAGAGGGAGCGAAAACGGCCCCGCTTTCCCTTGGAGGTAGGAACCAGCTTCTGTTCCCACCTGCGAGGAGCCTGACTCACCCTCCGCCCGGCGGAGCAAAGGGCAGGGGTGAGGGCAGGGGGATCCCGCTTCCTGCCAGGGCACGGGTTAGCACAGGGAAGCTCACTCCCTGCGGTGGCAAAGCACGGGAAGGGCAGCGGGGGCTCTGCTGCCCCCTCACCCCCTCCGCCGCGGGACGGACCGGGCTCCCCTGTCCCCTCAGCCTGCCGGAGGACAGGGAGGGGAGGGAGGGCCTCGGCTCCCGGCGGCGGGGAAACGGGAGGGGGGCCGATTTCCCCAGCGGGATCGGCGTTGCGGTGCGTCCGTGGCTGCGGGAGCGGCTCCAGCCCCGGCGCGGAGCCGGGCACGGGCTCGGCCGCGCCGCCCCCTCCGGNCGAGAGCTCCGCGGGCTCCGCCGGGCAGGGGCAGCTCCGCGGGCTCCGCCGGGCCGGCACCGACACCGCCGCCGGACACGGCCCCGGCTGTCCGCGGAGATCACAGCCCTCGCCCCGCGGTTTGCAGAGAGCTCCAGAGAGAGACTGGTTATTTATTTAGAGGTGCGCAAGCCTGCGTGCTCCGTGGTGTTCAGTAAAAGGAGCACGCCAACTGTCAGAACTTTTTTTACTGTTTATACATTGTAGCACACACAGGTATTATAGAATCACAGAAACAATTAGTTTAGAAAATACCTCTAAACGTGACATGAAGTCCAACCTGTGACCGAACACCACCATGGCACTGAGTGCCAGCTTTGCTTAAACACCGCCAGGGATGGTGACTCTGCCCTGGGCAGCCCATTCCAATGTCTGATCACCCCTTCTGTGAAAAAGTTCCTCCTGTTGTCCGGCCTACACCTCCCCTGGCGCAGCTAAAGCCTATGCCCTCTCATCCTCTCACTCGTTACCTGGAAGAAGAGACCGACCCCCACCTGCTACAGCCTCCTTTCAGGGAGCTGTAGAGAGATAAGGTCCCCCCTCCAGACTAAGCACTCCAGCGCCTTCAGCCAGTCCTCATAAGAATTGTTCACTGATTACAAGTTACATAGGTCTCTTATTAGTTAGTACTCTATCTTCTACTGGTTAATGATTCTCTCACTTCTCATGCTAATTAGTCTGCATGCTCAGTGTTTATCTTTCTGAGTCGATGTGTTTCTTGGGTGAGAGATGAGTGAGTTGGTGGTCAGGATCTCACCCTGACAGAATTACCTTTTACCCAGCTGGTGCTGATTCAGGACAGTTGCTGAGTTGTCTTTATTAGTTTCTTTCTTATCTTGTGAGTTCTGCCAAATGTCCTTGTGGCCCGTAAATTCTGTCTTGTGTCTACTATCCTTCTTCCCAAGCTCCCCCTACGTCTGAGGTCACGGAAACATGTTGAGCTCTAAACCTTTATAAGGCAATTTTACTGGCAATTAATTTTGTTTCTAACGCCCAGACATCACTTAGACCTTGTTGGCTGCTCTGTTTCATGGATAAAACCTCCTTTCTTGTTAATCAGGCTTGAAATATACAAAGATGAAACATTAGAGAACATCCTTTCTTAACGAAATTATTACATTTACCACATTTTGTAAGGAGAGGGGTTTCTTTCCTGCGTTTTTGGGAACCTGGTGCAAAACGCAGGTGCACAGATTGATTCAGCCTCTTCCTCCCACTCACTTGCTGGGGGAAGGGTGTTTGACAGAGCGCCCGGAGGAAGCAGGTGGTGATTCTGGGGCTTCTCCAGTGGAAGCAATGCTAAAAATAGGCATCAGCCTCATTCTGCTGAATGTGGTAATGTTGGCATTCATAGCAGGGCCCAAGTGGCATCAGAACTATCCTGGAAAAATAGGCATAGGTTCCTTTAGGATGATTCTTTGGGCCTGGTAACTGAGAAGGGTGAGCCCAGTGTGAGGTAATTGGGAAATGCTTCCTGTCCTGTTAGGCTGGGGCTGAGTTCTCCTTCAGTCTCTCCCTGCAGTGCTATTTTGCAGTATTTGAAATGGGTTGTACCTCTTGCCAGAGTGTTTTTCTGTGGGAAAGTAAGAAAAATGCTCAAGCTCTGAGCACATGAATGGTGGTGCCGTGTGTCATGGGTATACTGATTTAGTTTTAACCCTAATAAAACAAAAAATAAATGTGTTTTGTGGTGCTTCTTCCTACTTTTCCTCCTCTCTGTCATTTACTGGAGATGTGTTTTCGGGGGTGTCCAGATACTGATTTTATGAACTCTGAAGCTGAAGCGCTGCAAGCAGCAGTAACCACTGTGCTGCAGTTCAATGCACCTGCAAGGAGGAGTAAATGGGGAGTGTTTTTCCAGAACTCCAATATCCAGTAGTTTTGCCACAAGGTGGCATCAATGACAGTTTGTCAGACCTCGCAGGAATGACTTTTGCCCGATCAAGGTCCGAACAGTGTTTCTTGAAAGAAGGCAATACACAGTTATAATATTGCTTCCAAGCAACAACAGCAAGCTTTTAGTTGAAGGTCAACCTACCATAAAGATCCAAGTTGAAAAATTCAGAATTATTTCTCTAGAAGGGAGTGGACATGACGAGCTCTTCCTTATTTCCAGAAATGTAGGACTATTGAGACACAAAGTAGGACTATTGAGCTTAAGAAGTCTGAGGATAAAAGAGTATTTGGAAGTTGCATTTGTGTTTGAGAAATAGGGTTGGTTTTAACAGGAAAGGGGGAAAACAGCAGTTGAACAGTGATGATATATAGAGAGGAAAGGACAAAATGACAGAGCAGTTAGTGTTTGGCTTTTACTGTTTGTACAAGATTAGGTGTCAAAAAACCTGAGTGAGGCAAGGCAAGAGACACGACTGTGTTAAGTCCTTACATAAGTCTCAAAACCCTACAATGAAAACTATGCATTGAAACAACTGCTTTTCCCAGCAATGATGTTCTGTAGATGTAATGTGGAAGAAAAAAAGCCCTGGTCTCATTTAGAGCCTTAGACAGTTAGTTGTGTGTACGACCAGTCATGAATTTGTCATTTTAAAACAGACTAATAAGGTAGATGTTTGATTTAACAGCATGGCCTCGGGGTGGATTAGGGGAGTGTGGATTGGAATTGATTGCAATTATCTTTTAGCTATCTGTGTGACCAGCTGTGAATATTTTACTTCCTGGTGTACATATAATTGCATTTTTTGACCACCAGAGGGTAGTGCCATTCCAAACAATTGCTTTTGGTGTGTTCCTATAGGAGCTTTATTTTGTGTTTTGCCGCAAGGAGGTGAGAAGAGTAGATGTCCTATGTAGAAGTTCAAGCCTTTAATTTTGTAATTTGTAAAAACGAGTGTTGAAGCCTGAAATGTCTCTTAAAATTCACTTTACAGCATATAGTTTTTTGGTACTGAATTAATTAGGCTCATCAGTTTCTTCTTCTTGGTGGCATTCGTGGCTCTGTCTCATTCCAGATTGTCCTTGTGTACGCTCTCTCTTCCCTGAACAAGATTCCCTCATGCTCCTGCCTGCTCTATACCAGGACATATATAATTTCCCTTTTGTCTGATTTGTCCCATTTTCTTTTCTCCTTATTTCAGAATCCCTCCACATACTTTTCTCCCATGTTCCTTTCCATGCAAATCAGTCTTTGTATTTTCCTTCCTATTTGTTTGTATTCTTATTCTCCTTCTTTGCCCAAGGCCCTGTATTTCCTGCATTTTCTGTATGCAGTTAACTGTTCTTAGCTGTTTGTATGGTTTCAGCCCCTTTCCTTCCTAAAATTCCCTCATCTACTTCCTTTTTCTATGGCAGGCTGAGTCATTCAGAGGATATCAACATGCCAAGAATTCTTGGATGGGTTTTGCAGGGCAAAATTGGGCATTATCGTGCTGGAAAATGCTGGCAAACGTTTGCATTCACATTCATGTTAATGAATAATTGCAGAGGAGCTGAATCTGTAGCTCAGGTAGCAATATACCAGGGAATCTGTTTTCTCTGTTGTGGTTCAGTTGGTTTCCCCTAAAATCAGCTGATTTTCCCTGACATTTAAAGCTGCATTGGAAATACAGAAAGTAAAAGTAGTCATAGTGCCTCCAAACAGAAAATCCCTGTTGAGCAGGCCCTGGCAAGCTCAGGCACAGCTTCAGCATGGCGTTTTTAGCAAGCGGCTGTGGAGGTTTGGGACATTTCCCCTTTCTGGTTACATTTCACAGCAGCTGGGTGCCAGAGCCAGGATTTGCACCAGAGGGCAGCTGGAAGCTCAGTGGTACAGAGACATCCTGGTGCACGGGCAGTAGGGAAGGGCCGGGGATCACGGCAGCAGGGGAATTGCTCAGTACACAGGAGTCTGAGCTCTTAGACAAGACCCCCAGGAGCCTTTGATTTCAGGGCAAGAAAGCCAGTGCCTGTGAGGGCTCTTGCCATGGGGACCTGGTGAGGGCATTGGCACAGATCAAAATGTGGAAATTTTTAATTTAAAGCTCTTTAAAGCTCTGCCGATTCCAGTAAATGAAAGTGTCAAGGATGTTCCTGAGCACCAAACTCAGCTGTTTCTGCTGCTTCTCATAATCCTTACACGGTTTTAGCCTGAGCCAATGAGCAGTATCCCAAAATATTCCAGGCTATGGGTTAGGGTATTCATCCTGCTGTTAACAAATAGGCAGGCTGTGCTTTCATGGACTTTTTGAGGCTTTCATAGACTGGACATTGGATGCCCTGTGCCAGCTGGCCTCAGGGGCAGAGACTGGTCCCAGACTTGTTTAATTTACTAATGTGAGTGTAATCACAGTGACCAGGCCTGGCCAGTGAACTGAAAGTCTGTTTTTGCAAATCCTGTTTGGTTTAGACAACAGAAACTGAAGGGAGGTTGCTTCCATCTGTTCCCCTACTCCGAGGCAGCAAAGGTTACTGCCACATGCAAAAGGGCCAGAAAGTTTATTTGTCTTCAGTCACGACTGCCCACCTTGCACCTCTAGCACTGAGTTCGACCGCTGATTTTTGTTTTCTGATCATGCTGTTGGCTTTGATGGGAAGCACTTATTTTTTTCCTGGAAATGTAATAAGCAATGTTATTTTATGAGGTGAATCATGGAGGAAGGAGATCTCTAAACCACCTGATGTTCATAATCTCTGAGATAAGAAGACATACACAAATTAATACAAATTAATATAAGTAAAATCACCATTTGGGAATGTCCTGACTCATATTCAGGACCTTGAACTTGGTTTTGTTGAACTTCATGAGGTTTGCATGGCTCACTAAATCCACTCTAATCAAAAAGGATAAAAGTTAAAAAAGCTAAAGGCTGAGAAGAAGCTTCATATTTTTTAGAGGCTCTTGTATTTCAAGGCCATTTCTCATTTTATGTTTGTTTCCCCCCCTCCCCTTCTGGATTATGTAATACAAAATAATCCTTACTTTGCCTTTCTTAAGTGTTGCTGTTAGCTGCCATAGCTATCCCATTCATGATAGTAAAGTGACACTTGCTAACAAAAATTGCACAGTGTGCAGTCCTTCATCTTTTGTTCCCATCATGTTGCTTTCCATCTGTTTGAAGCTTGTTCCAGAATCAAACTGCTTGCCTTAAAACATGGTCCTGTATTGAACAGGGTGTCCATGAAGTGAATGCTTGTTGTCTCAACAACCCAATTTGCAAAAGAATTTTTATGTTGCTTATAAACATACTTTACAAACATATTTACTAGATTATATGAGGAAACATAGAACCATATTCTAAAAACTGTAAATGCTGAAAAAACTGTAGAAGGCCCTGAGTTGAAATAGCTAATTTTCAAGTATGTTCAGGACCACAGTCTCCAAAAGAACCAACAGAAATCTCTCCTTCTGTTTAATACACACAGTGTCATAGATCAACAAAAATTATCATTGCTTTGTTTTCTTTTTACCTGTGATTGTTTCCAGGAAAAAGAAATGTGCAAGTGCAAAACACAATATTCTGCTGAACTTGTCAAGAAGGATACATTACTGAATTCTGCTTGCTGTCACTAATACTTAGCTTTCTCTCTATGAAGTACTATGGAACATACCCTACAAATAAATTACCACTGTGATTTAGAGTAGCTCCAATGAATATTTTTACACCAATACAGTTTTTAGGGACTGCATTGTCTCATGTAGCACTAAAATATATTTAGTATGACTTTGTGTTTTGCAAGGCTGGGTTAGAGGATTGGAATCCAGCAGTCTTTTTAGTACACTGTCTTTACACTCTCTGGAAACTTTTCAGCCTGGTTCACACTCAGTTTTGTCTTTCTCCTTCAGGGATCTGTGAGTAGCATTCACTGTACTGTGTGAGCAGGAGGGCTTGTGCTAGTACTGCTCCCTTGTGCACTTGTTTCCAAAGCAGTTTGGTTTTGGCCCAGGCAAAGCAGTTCTTGAATTCGAGTTTGGTTGTAGGTAAACTGTGTATTCAAGTGTAAATCATCTCTCTGTATGATGTTGGTGCACACCTGCCAAGTGTCCTTCTGAACCAGTAATCAGGCATCACATTCCCTCAACATACATGAAAGCTTCTATCAAAAAGGTGCATTAGCAAGCGTGCCAGAAGCTGCTATGTGGGAAAGCAGTGAGTTCTTTTGTTCTCCCTCTCTCAATTGTTACTGATAATGACTCATGTGTTGCTTACAGCCTCAAAAGCACAATAGCAGCAGTTCAGAAAGCAAAAGGGAGATCTGCTTTTCTTTATGAACAGGTGATGAAAGATTTTGAAAAAAGGAGGCAGCCCATCTTAGAAGGATTTGAATCAGACTGCTGCAGCATCAAGCTTGACCAAAGGTGAGTGGAGAAGCAGATATAAAGGGAACGATCACAACTTCTAGTTGGCTTTGATGTTGTCTGCCTCTGGTGCCAAAGGAAAACTGCTGGAGCTGTGGAAAAGGAGCATAACTGATTCATGCTTGTTTTTATGGTTGCACCTTCACCTTGAGCTGTACCATGCTCATGTCCATTGTGATTTCCTTCAGAGAGAGCATTTTGTAAGCTTGTCTTTGCTGGAATTCTTGTTGATAAGGTGCGTTTGTTCACTGTCCCTGATGCCAAGAAGCTGAAGCAAAGGAGAACCTCAGTGTCAGACAGGAAAATAATTTCGAATGAGTGACTCCCTGTGGCAGAAGTTTATATTAGTGAGGTTGTTGCTTCTAGTACTAGGAGACATCTCATACCTGTTTATCATTGCGTTCACATAGTTGCTTTGAAAGTTTAATAAGATTAAGGCTTTATTAACACAACTGGGTTTCTTTCAATTCACTCAGATACAGTATTTTTTCCCTATGGAGGATTATTTTATTTGCTTATATTTTATATTTCAATCCATGTGTTATTTTTTCAGCATAAGAAGCGTTGCGTGGTTAATTCCTTCCATAAAGAAATCATAATTAATTTGTGAGAGATGAGGTAATCTGGTAGCAGAGCATGCATGCTAGTCAAGAGAGGTGCAGTCTAGTCCTTATTTCATAACCATGTGTGGTGGACTTGTTTTGAATCCAGCTCAGCCTGTCTGCAGCCTTCTGCTTGTCAGCTGTCAGTGTCAACACTTGGGTGTAGGGATCATCATTGCCGAGTGGCACGCAGGCACATCTCAGATGGGACCGCTAACCCTCATGTAACACAATTAATTAGAAATAACAATGATATTGGAATGTTGTAGGAGCATTAGAAAGTGTGTTTCACAGCACCATTACAAGATGCAGTAAAACATTGCTCATTTTACTGGGCAGTAAACCAACAGATTGCTAAATGCCTTGTCTGAGATGACAGGAAGGCTGTGGGTTATGTGGAGCCTCTTGACTCCCAGGTTTTAACCTTGATTACAAAATCAAAGTATTGTCACCCTTGACAGATACTCCAGCCACTTCAAGTTATTGGTAAACCCAAGAACTGTGACACCTGAAAGAGTTTCTGTGTGTAGGCACACAGTCTGTGTTCAGGGGACTAGCTATGATTTTGTTGGGTTTTCTTTATCTTCAACTGCTCCTACTTGGGTGTTCTGGGCCTAAAAAGTGAGCAAAGGGTTTGCCATTTGCTGTGGATATGCTGGGCCCAAGCTGAATAACTGGAGCTTTGAAAGTTTTCATGAGGGTGAGATGAGGGCATTGAGTATCAAGAGACCCTTTTTCCTCAGTAAGATGTTAGACATCATACTTAAAGACAGATCATAAGAGGCAATTGAAGGATAACATTGAGACACCAGATCTTAGAAACAAGTGCTGTGTCAATCCTGCTGCTTCTCAGTTATTCTGCCTTTTTCTGAGTTTTAGCCTGGTGAAGGGTGCCACATTGAAGTCTCTCAAGCTTGAACTTCTGTGTCACCTTTAAAAAAAGGTTGTTTAGGGTCAGATTCAGCCAGTGCACAACCACAGACAACTGTGAATTTTCTGTAATGCCACTGGTTTCCCAGAATTGAAGCTTTTGTTATAAAAACCCATTTTCTCCCACCTTCTTTGATTTCTAGCCCGCAGGATTTCAAAATACAATTCAGTATTTGACTGAGATGAGTTTTCAGAATTCTTTGGGAAAAATAGTCCGGAGAAACACGAACAGATGCCATTCTTCTCAGTGGGTAATATTGCTGAACTTAACAAATGAAATTGTTTCATTTTAGTTACTATGTTATTGAGGAATTTCAAGTGCCATCAGAATTGCCCAGTCCACCTAGGGGCCAAGTAACCATGAAAAATGACACTTTAAAAGTTTATAGAAAAAGTAACAACTGTGCTAACTGCTTAGATAACCACTTAGATCTAATAAAGAGAAATGTGTTTATTGGCATGTCAAGAGAACAGTGATACAATAAAACAAAAACCTATAAAAGCAATAAATTAACAATGTTTTCAGGACTAGGCAAGAGAAAATTTGCCAGTTAAATTTAGCAATGACATAAAATTGGAAGACAAAATCAAAACAAAGAACTGGAACATCATATAGGAAGCCTGTAAAATGTTGAGGACCAGAGTGGTAGAAATCATATGGTCATGGTACTGAGGACTAAGGAAAAAAATGTGATAGAAGAGATGAGATTTTTCAGAAAGAGTAGAGGTAAAACATCTGGATTCAGTTGCCAGCTGCCAGTGTTCTGTGGGCCAGCTGCAAGATGTGCCTAGATGAAGGCAAATTAAATCTTGAAATGTCTCATGTTGCTGCTTCAGAATACATGGAAGAAGCTAAAGCTCCACAGAGAGATGTCCTGTTCAATATAAAAAACAATATTGACACAAGAAAAAATGGAAAGTTGTGTGAAATGTGAAGTAGGTGATCATTGCTAAGCCAGAAACCAAACACATTTATTTTCAGCTTTGTTTCCCATGCTTCTAGTAGCAGAGAACACAAATTCATGATTCAAGGATTCCTTTCCAGTCGTGTTATCAGTTATGTTCTGAGAATCACAGCTAAAAAATGTACAGGCCTATTTACTCTCAGTAATACTTCTCCTTGTTAAAATACAACCTCCAAGAAACCTGGGAAGTTATCTTAAAGAAAAGCCAAAGTCAAGTTACCAATTACATCAGGGCTCATTAGGCTATGCCAGAGCACCACTGACCCTGCATAGTTTGTATAAACAATAAATATAAACAAGAAGAGTAGTTTTAATTAAGCTGAAGATCAAACAGAGGATTTCAGTAATGCAGTGTCTTTCCAGTCTGCTCTCAGCAGAATCCTCAGCCCAATTTCTGAAAAATGAAATTGGACCCAAATCGGACAGGGGAAAACTGACTTGCATGTAAGAGCAAAACTGAAACTGAAGGTCAGGAAAGTGAGAAAGACATATGTTTACTTTCAGAAGTAAATATATCTTAAAAAGACAGAGCCTGAGCCTTTTTTAATGAGCTAAGGCTTAAAAGAATTCTTGGTTATGTAGGATTCTGCATCACTGTTTGCAAATGTGCTAGCTCCAGACCAATTCCATAACCTCCAACTGGTAAACCACCAATAATAAGGATAATAAATGCTTAAGATCTCAAGACACAGACTTAAAATGAACCAGAGAACTAGACTTGGTAATACTCCATGGAAATTGAATCCTACTGGTTCCAATGAAAAGGAAGTATGGAGAGAAGAAGAAAAAGGTACGCTTTTGTACGCTAAAGGATGCAAAGCATTAAAACATACTTAAAACATATTCAAAACATAATAATTAACTGCATGGATCCTATTGGGTGAAATATTTAATAAGAATGTCTGAAAACCTACTTCCCTCAGTGTTTACAATCTGAGATAAATCTAATGAACTGATGTTAAGAGGCAGTAGACCATAACTTTGCAAATTTCTACAGAAATGTGACTGACATCTTACCAGGGTAATCACAGCTCATATGGAGATCAAAAAAAGCATAACTTGCAAAAAAATAAAAAAATCCATTTCCTTTAATGACTTGTAATGGAGCCTCTGTTTGAGACTACTTATTTAGTTTTAATAAACTCTGATGCTTTTCAGCCAGGGGTCTGTTTGGACTGACTCATCCCTACCTCCCCCTGAAATTTCAGCCTGAGCTGTTTAGTTGTTTCCCAGTATGAAAAGAGAAGAATAAGTTGTTTTTCAGTGTTAAAGTATCTCAGAAGCCCAGATGCTTTTGTGGTATGTTTTTTTGTTATTTGTTTGATTTTGGTTTGCTTTTGTTTTGTTTTTTTTGTTGTTGTTTGGCAAGAGGATGGGCTATGAGTCAGGTCTGCACTTCTTGTGCCTGTGAAAATTGACCTAAATTTCACCAAGTCAGGAGCCTTTAAAAAAGAATTTCACTTCTCATGTTCTGGGGAGTTGTGCTGAACTTCAACAGTAAAATAAAACAGTGGGTGGGAGAATGACAGAGGCTGGATGAGATGATGGGAGAGAGGGGACATAAACAGGAAACTAGGACTGGCCTTACGAAGGTGTTGAATTGGCTATGGGGGAGTAGAGAAAGATTTGTGTGGGGACAAATATATTGGACAAACAAAACAGAAATGACAGGATGTATGGGAAGTGAGAAACTGAGACTGAGCAAGAGAAGTTCCCTGTAGGACTGGAGAGATTAACTCCTCCATATTGTAGGATATTATAAAAATAAGAAAGAAATGCTGAGATTCTATCATTATGAAAATCATAGAAAACTATGGAATAAAGTAATATTTTCTCTCTTCAGGCTTGGCCAGCTTATAGTGATTATGACTTTGAAACATGCAAGAAATTAGGAAAAAAAAGGAATTGAGCTGCTGTTGCTTTAAAAGGTGGATTACTGGCATATCTATGTGATATCTAAATTAAGGTTTTGTAAGTTCATTGTGATAAGCTCTGTATTTCAAAAGGAGACTTAGCTTGCTTAAGACTCAGATTGCATGGACTTGGTGCATAAAGACAAATTACATCAATCTCCTGTTGAGTGAGTGTTCTTTTTGTGAACCAAATGAGGAAGCTGGGACCTGTGGAAAAACAGCACCAACTCAGGTAATTAAAATCCACCATAAGGAATATTGCAAAGGGCAATAATTAAGGTGGTGCAGCTGACATTCACTTTGGCATTTTGCAGCCTTCAAATGCTTAGATTTGCAAATTTCATGAGTGTTCTTTCAGCCTCCTTTTTGTGTGTTTAATTAACATTATGTATTGTTTGTATGGAGGTAGAGCCTGGAAGCCCTAGGCAAGGATTCTAAGGCTTTGCAGTCACAACACGGAATAGCTGTCAGAAGCCCAGATTTTTCAGTTACTACTGACTTGGACTACATTTGAAAAACTGAGATGTGTGAGCTTTGGCTGGGAGCACAAATAGCAGTGTGTAATCCCTGATTTGTCTACTTAGACTGTGTGCTTTTTCAAACTGGAGACATGTTCTCTTTACACAATCTCTGCTGTCCTTTGTTACCACCTTAGAACTCTAAATTCTGAGCTGATAAAGATGGTTAGTAATGATTTGTAATATAAAACCTTTTAAAATCCTTAAGCCTTGCTGCTGCATGTCAGAGCTCCCCAGCTGGATGTTGGAGGCTGAGCGCTCTTAACAAACAAGAGAGATTGTAATTTTGTTTTATTGTAAGTGCTTGTGGTTTTGAAAACATCCATTCTTTTTCTCCTTCCCACAGAGCTCCAAGTGACTTGGGCATGCAGTAGTGACTCTGAAAGTTTCTGGCTTCTATGCATTTCTTACAGTATTAGATGAGCTGCTTTGTTTTGTGACACCTGAACCAGGTAGAATTGTCTTCCCTGCAAATGCTTCAGTGAGTGTCACTCTTTGCCTCAGGCAGGCAGGTGGTCAGGGACAGTCTGTCTGTCTTGTTCTTCATCCAGCAGTCCCCTCTGACCGAGCTGTGGAAATTGGGCTTTCTCAGGTCAGGGAACTTGTCTGAGGAGCTCAGTCCCTGTGGATGCCAGCCATCATACTGCCCCAGCTTTCTTCAGGTCTCCTGGTGCAGATCTTGGAAGTCAGTGCATTCTTTGGTAGCTGTGTCTCACCCTTCTTCTTTAAACTTATTTGGTATGTTTACTGCAGGGAGGTTGTTTGATACACTTTTGTTTCTGCAGCATCCTAGAAACCTGAATAAAAGATTGTGTGAAAAGGGAAAAAATAGATAACAGTAAGCTAAATATGTTGTGATTTGATTGCATGGAAGTCTGTAGACCTACACCTGGAAGGACTCTGGTCTAATGTGCGCAGCAAACTTGTGACTGACAGGAGAATTTGGCTCAGATTGCAGGCATGTGGATGAACTGCAGGATCAAAACTTTCCATTCTAATTGGAATAACAAGAAAAGTCATCTCACGCGCTCAGACAAACCTCAGTTTCATCAGTTGCCTTCTTTTGATCTGCAGTAAGTACGAGTGATCACACTTTAAATGATTACTTTGTTAGACAAGGGAGAAGGGCTGGTGTAGATGTTCCTAATGACGTCCCTCTCTGCCACAGAAGGTGACACCACAGCAAACAAAAATAGTGGGCATAGCTAACAAAACAATTCCCTTGCAATCAAAGTGTAAATAACACTTTGACATTATGACTTCATTGCTATATAATGCTTTCTTTGGAATTGCACTGCAAGCAAAAAAGGCAAATTACTTTAAAGAAACCCCAAATCCCTGTGGAGCAGAGGTCTCAAGTGTTCTATTTCTTCTTTGGCCATCCTGCAGAGCAACCAGCAAACTGGCCCTTAAGCCTCTCAGGAGAACTAATCTGGCCTTGATGGAGGCTTTGCAACATATCTGGAGAATTTAGAAACAAATGGAGATCAGGTAAGAAGTAAAAGGAGCTAACCAAAATAGATAGTATCACAACAAGAATATGTTTATTTTGTGAAGTAACTGATTTTTGGCAAGGAAAATGGGATCTCAGGGGACTTCAGTGAAGCAGTTGGTGTGTTACCACAAAGAAAACTGAGTTAAACAGGAGAAAGTGAGGATTAGGGCAAGGAGGGTGACATAAACAGGTGATGTCAAGGTTCCCTACTTATTTGAGATTTTGTGTGATTGCATCCTGTGACCCCATTAAAGTGGTTGTTTTGGGCCATATTGTCTATGTTAAACTAACAGATGATGAAGGAAAGAGTCAGGGAAAATATGCAGGTAAACAGCAAAAGGGGTGAACTCCTCTCTGTGTTTGCCAAACTCTGTCTGGGTTGACAACTAGCAGCTGTCAAGGTGTTGTCACTGCAGGTGTGTAGGCTGTGCATGGGGTATTTTGGCTTACTTGGATATGCAAAATTGTCTGTGACTGTGTGCTTGACATGGTCTGCTGGTGAGTCCTGAGCAAGTGCAAATTCTGCTCTTTATACTGTCTGTAAACCTACAAAAGATCTTTCTTCTAGTGCTTTAAAAAGTAGACCAAGACTTAATTTACTGGTTTTAGAAGTAGTTTACAGAGTGGACTTAAAAGGGAAATCTCTCATTCTTCACACAAAGCAAAGCAAACATTTCAGCTGCATTTCTGCTCACCCTGAATGCAATAAAATAATTGTGCTGTTAAAAAAACCCAAGGAAACAACAAAGCAGACCTAGAAGGTTGAAGAAGGGGAACACTTTGGAAGTCGAAAACTTCCTATATAGGTTTTGAGGATTTGGGTTGCTTGCTGAGCTGATTTATTTTTTAAAAGCACTTAAGGTAATTCATTTCAGTTTCCCTTACTAAGTCAGCCTTGTAACCTGCTGGTTTTTGTGATCTTCTCAGTCATCACATTACCTTTCAGGGTTTGGGAAATAAAACCAGGAGAAAGTATAGGCAATGGCAATCTCTGATTGGAATATTTTTAGTAATAGCAACCTGCTTCCTTCTTTTCCATGTTTCAACACAAATCTTCAGTTCTGCATTTACTGATTAAGCCTGAGGACCATCTGCTGAAGGAAATTTAGCTCCTGTAGTAGGAAGGAACCACAAGCAATTCCTACCTAGGCTAACAACAGGTTAAGTGGACTTAGTAGTGGTTTGAATATAGTAGCATATATGCTGAAGAAAATTATTTTTGATAGCTCTAATTTGTATATGTGCAGAACATGTACATGATGCAGAACAAAACAGAGGTGATGAACTGTTGTTATCCTACTCCCTGGCATTACATAAATGACTATCAAGGATACTGAGCAGAGGAGGACTTGGCCCATTCATCTTATTAGGTTGTTTTCCTGGGTATATTTTCAATGCCTGTTTGTTACAGAGATTAATCATGTATCTGCAATGTTGGATGGTTTTCCTTCATTTCTACAATAGGATGTGCTGCTCACAGTGGAAATAAATAAATAAATAAGCACAGTAACTCCTGCTTTTTGCAGTACCCGTGGGTGGCTTGGATGTGTGCATGTGTCATGCTGGAGCTGTGAGTTCAGACTTGGCAAATTATTACCAGATCATTTAGGTTGGAAATTATTACTCATAATTAGTGTTGTGGTGGTGCCTATAAGCCATAGCCTTGCCATTGTGGGTACTGATAAAAACATCAGATGGTGGCCTTGATCTTGGTCTGTGTAAGATGTGGTCCAGGTATGATTTTCATGTATGGGCATTTAATGGGATTTTAATGACTGCGCAGCCTAGGCTGGTTGCATGTTTTGTCTGCTTAGTTTTTAAAGCTGAAATGCATCAGCTAAAGATTGTGGCATCCCTGGTGACTGTGCAGATTATACACAGGCTAAGAGCAGATAGCTGTTTCCTGTCTTTTTCTGTTCATGAAGAAAGACAACACAATTAAAAATTAGGATGATTAATAAAACAAGAAGCATTTCCAGCATACCAATTGCTTCTTTGTGGCTGAGCATGATGCACCATCCTTATCTTAAATTTTATTATGGTGATGCCTTGAGAGGCTACCTAGAACAGAGGCTAGACAGTGTTAAAGGAATAAAGTAGATATTTATTAAAAAGGTCTTCAAAGGGTACACCCTGGGCATTACAAGAGCCCATCCATGGCTACACCCAAGATGTATGGTGGGTCATGAGTTTTCACTCTTTTATAAGTTTTGGTCCATTTACATATTGGGTTAATTGTCCAATTACAGCTTCAGTTCATGAAGTCCCATCCTCCCAGATTGCTCCCCTCAATTTGCTGTTGTTTACACCTTTTGAGCCTGAAGTTGCAATGGTGTCCTTAGTTCTGGGGCTGGAAAATGATTGTTTTGTCTAACTAAACTGTGAGGAGAACTTGCTAACACTTTCTATGAAGTTCAGAGTTATACACTAATGCAGTACAGAATTGGGAAAGTAGGAAAGCTAAAACTTAAGGCATCAATGGAGGCTGCAGTGCTATTCTTATGGATTTTTTGTAGTTCTCCTTGCCAAAGGAAAGCATGGGAGAAAGCGTCTCTGTGCTTGAGGGAATTCCAGCCTGATGAATAGCAGACGATACCTGGTGATACCTGGTACCCCATTGCTCCAGATACACCATTATGCCCTGCCCCAGGGCATTCAGTGACGTTGGAGATGCTGCAGCTCCTAGAAAGAAACTCCTTTGATCCATTCGAACAAGAAAATGTAAGCACCATCCCACAGATATGATCTTTCTGCGAATGCAACTTACTGAATTTGTTTATTCTGCTGGTGTTCTCTGGCAGGAATATCTAAGGTTCAAAGCATTAATTTTGAAGCATTATTCTATTGGAATTTAGGTGTATAAGTTCAAAAGCACTGTCCTTCAAAATCATCAGCACAAGTGATTTCTTTCTGGCTGGCTAAGTTTCTTGCTTTCTGAATTTTTCTTGGCAAGCAGTTCAGCTCCTGTGTTGCTCTTAATTCTACCCATGATCCTCAGAGTAGGCATTCCTTTGTCTGCATCCACAGATGCAGGGTTGTGATCTGGAAGCTGTGCCCCAGGCACACCTGCCTCACAGGGGACAGCACTGACCTGAACACACATCACAGCACTCAGAGTCAAATCAGGAAACAAGTAAATAAATAACCACAGCATTGCAGTTAAGCTGTCAAGATAGCTTGGACCAAGACTAGATGTCTCTTTTCCCTGGAGTGTCTTCTGACCCTCATGCTCCTTCTTTTTGGAATAGTAATTTCTAAATAGTTTGTTGCATTGTGACAAAATTCCTGTCGCAATTTTTCTTGTGATTATTCCCTTGGGCATTTTCATGCTTTTTTACAATTCTACTTTTATCTTAGCTTCTGGCACTGCTGGGTACACTCTGGTGAGTATTGCTGTGGCAGTTTAAGATGGCTGCTTGTTCTGCCCCTCTGGTGCAGGGTACTGCTTCATGTCAGAGCTGTAAGAATGAACAGGTGCTTTGGCTTCTACCTAACAAGAAAAGCAAACTAGTTGATAGTTGATAAAGATGCATCTGAATTAAGACACTTGGTTTTGGAGAGGAGCAGGCAAAATGCAGGCACCCATTTCCTTCTGCTGACTTTGATGGAGGGATGAGTGCATCCTCAGCAAGTCTGCAGAGACACAAAGATGTGTGGTGGAGCTGATGCACCTGGAGAATGGGATAACATCCAGAAGGACCTAGACAAGCTTGAGAAATGGGTCTGTGGGAGCTTCTTGAGGTTAAAAAAGGCCAAGTGCAAGATGCTTCATGTGAATTGGGGCAACTGCTGGGATCAATACAGACTGGAGAATGAATGAATTGATTGCAGCCCTGAGAAGAAGACCTGGGAGTGCTGATGAATGAGAGGATGGACATGGCCCAGCGATGTGCGCTCACAGCCCAGCCGTGTCCGGGGCTGTCTGCAAAGCAGTGCAGGCAGCAGGGCCAGGGAGGGCATTCTGCCCCTCTGCTCTTGTGAAACCCCACCTGGAGTATTGAATCCAGAACTGGGGTCCTCAGCATGGAGAGGACATGGATCTGACTAGTGCTGCAAAAATTATCAGGTGGCTGGAGCACCTCTGCTGTGGAGACTGGCTGAGAGAGTTGGGGTTTTTCAACCTGGAGGAGAGAAGGCTCCAGAAAGACCTTCCAGTGCCTAAAGGGAAGCCTACAAGAGAGCTGGAGAGTGATTTTTGACAAGGGCATGAAGTCAGAGGAGAAGAGAAAATGGATTTAAACTGAAAGAGGGTACATTTAGATTAGATACTAGGAAGAAATTCTTCCCTGTGAGGTTGGTGAGGTACCATCACACATTGCCCAGGAAGCTGTGGCTGCCCCATGCCTGGAAGTGTTCAAAGCCAGGTTGGATGGGGCTTTAAGCAGCTTGGTCCAGTAGAAAGTGTCCCTGCCCATGGTAGGGAGGCTGGAATGAGATGAGCTTTAAGGTCACTTCCAATTCAAACCATTCTATGATTCTATGGGAGCTCCAGCCTGAGGTACCAGCTAACAGCTGCGGAATAGAAACAACTTAAACTGATGCAGCTGTTGCTAAGTGACTGAGCCAAATATAGCATCTTAGTTTAGCATTTTAATTTAGCAAATTTCACACATTAATACACTAGTGTTAATTTATTACATTAGGTATAAATATGTTTATGTTCTGTTTTTTTCACTTTGCATTTGAGACTGTCTGGCAGTAATGGGAGGAAATAAATTGAAAATTAATTTGTCTGGTTTCACCATTTTTTCTTAGCTGATCCTGTGGTATGGTTCGCATCTTGCCTTCTGATTCCTTAATTGCAGTTTGCACTTGAGAAAACTGTATACTACTTGAATTGCAAGCTAGCCTCAATTAGAAGCAAATGACATAATTATTTGGGAAACCAATCAGGAAGCATTCAAATCTTCCTTGGTGACGTGCCTCCTTTAGTTGTACAGCTTGCTTCCTTCTGGATGGCAAACATGAGCGTTAAGATTAGCCTGGCGCTGTGAAAGCGCTTACTTGGCATTTCATCACCAGAGCGAGCGCTGCTGGGTTTGGGATGCTGCTCCTCTGCCAACGTCAAACGGATTTAGGCACAGCAGCCCTCACACGCTCGTGCTGAGACCTGGTCGGCTCCGAAACAGCGTGTTAAAACAAGAGCCAACGGTTTGATGCACAGCTGAGAACTCAGAGACTGATGCGGATACCTTGCAACTGGATACCCATGAGAATTAAAGAGCTGAACTGAAAGAGATTAAGCAGCTCTTTGTACATTCTCCCCTGCGAAGTGTAAAGAACTGAGAGTTTCATTGTTTTGTAACCGCTTATAAATTAAAGGGGAAAAAGAATTACTTCAGCATGGGCTTCTTCAGTATTGTTTTATGGAAAGTGCTCTTCCCAGAAATCTAGCCATACAGACAAAATAAGAAATCCTCAATACACAGATTTCACAACAGAGCATTGTCCACCCTGAAGCTTAAATGTTCCCAAACCCCATTTCCCTGCAGCAAGTAGCTTTGCCCTCCTGTTTCAAACACAGTCCGCATACATCAGCAGTTGATGCACTTTCTGCACTATTTTTTGAAGTTCAGTTACCTTGGACCTCTAAGGCCTTTTTCTCTAGACAGACATTTGCACCTTCATCTCTGTGTGTGACAAAGGCCACTGTCACCAGACAATCAGTTTCAGTATCACCGTTTCCTGCAGGACTGCTCTCTGCCAACGCAAAGCCGGTGGACAGAGGCTGCCAACTGCAAATGGGGATATTAAATGTTTCTTCCCTATAGTTCACCTGCCTTCTGAAGATTAGTTCCCAGTATGACTGCAGGCCTGGGTCCCTTCCACAAGGTTTATATTTGCTGCAATTGGAAGCTTTCAGAGGCAGCTTAAAGGATTGATTTAGTCTGAGAGCAGAAACGGGAAGTAGGAACTCCTGAATTCAAAAAGCATTATTGCAGTAGTTTTGCTGCAGAGCCTGAGGCTACAGATTGAGCTCTTACCTCATTTTCCCCATCTGCAGTACAGTTCCTAGCATGGTTTGGTGATTAATTTATGCTGATGAAGTTAATTGCTTGGTAAGTATGTAATAATTTGATAAGAATCTCTGCATATCCCAGAAAATGTGGCAAAAAGAAAGGCAAAATAGCCATCCCTAAAACTGTTAATTAACAAACTGAGACAAGATGGTGAGATTCAGGATAGAAACCTCATCAGAGATATTATGGCCCATTACAGCCAGTACAACTTGACATTCCTCTGATTGCAGAGCCAACTCGACAGGAACGTAAACTTAGAGGTTGGTATGTTCCTGAAACCTCAGTTTTGTCCTGGTAGTTTTGCAAGACTTGTGTGGTAGGCTGAGGCAGCCAGTGAAAAAGCTCAGGGGGTTGTATGTTGTTATTTAGTAGTTCCTGCAGGTATATACAAGGAATCAATAGGAAGGATTATGCAATAAAATAATTATTAAGATTTCCTGTGTCCTGCAGAACAATCCATGACTCATCAGCAATTTGGACAACACTGAGATGTACATCATATCAAAGGAATTCTGCAGGGCCAGCTCTCTTGGCAGGCTTGTTGTGATCTATATCTCTGGTGTAACTCTGGTTATAGTGGGACCAACCAGTATAATTATCAGTGCCACTGTCCTCAGCCAAATTGCCCCTAAGCTTGTATAGCTCCCTCTGTTGGGTTGACTATCAAAGTCACTGTCTGCCCTGCAAAATGGATGTTCCATCTCTCCAGCTTTTTGATGACTTAATAAGCTGAATTATCTTGCTGTTTGTATGATATTTTGTCTGCTCCAGGTCAGTTCAGATGATGTTGCTGAAGACCTTTACTTTGCACTTTAATAAAATTCCACTGCACTGATGTTTGAAGCTGCCATGAAATCTCTCAAATTCAATGCAGTTTTTCCAAAACATTTGAAGTCAACTACTTTATAATCTTTCTTTTATGATCCACTTAGGCCCTCTTGGACACAATGTAAATAGGTAGAAGTGAAGGACAGAGGTTTCACGTTTTCAAAGCTTGCTTGTGAAACATCTGAAATGCCCAGAGACACCATGTCTGTCAGTGCTCTGCAGTTTTTGGTTGCTATTCATGTAATCCAGTGAGGCAGAAGAGCAGAGATAAGGGAAAGAACAGGGAAAGATTTCTCTCTGCAGTTTATTCTCCAGGGTTTTATTCAGTCCAGTTTTAAATGGCTCAAGCTACTGAAGTGATTCAAGCTATGACATTTTGGCAGGGTGTGAAACAAAATCTGGCAGAGGTGCTATGACTGAAGGGCTGGTTTTGTACTCTGAAAATCTGTGGCAAATCTTTCACTGGCTTCAGTTAAAACAGGATGAGGTCTTCAGAGTCATTCAATTTGAATAAGCTCAGCAAAACTAGCAGAAGACTCTACTTCTGTGGTACTATTACACTGTTAAAATCTCTCTCAGCCTCACCCTCCTCTGTTTGCAGTGTCCTCCCATGCAACTAAGACTTTCTGCATAGAAAAATGAGCTGCTTTTGTTAGGTTTTGAGTAATAAATAAGCCTGGATTAGTAGTCTCTGTCAGATGTCTCATTTGCCCTGTCTCTTGCATTACCTAGTTATGTTTTTAAGCCCTGATATTGTAAGTGAAAACTCTCCAGAGGCATTCTTTAAAAAGTCAATAAAGAGAGGAAAAGCTAAATGATTTTTAAATTATTTTTATTATTATTTTCTTTTTGTATGGTAGCCCATTAAACTTGCAGAGTCTCTAATGAAAGGTAAATTTAGCGCACTCTTTTTCCACATCTCCAGAGCTGTGTCCCCTTGATGTTATACTGTTATACTTTCTTTTTTATTTCTCTCCAGTTATAGGTAAAAA